>CAUYRT010027984.1:0-30521 GCA_963574885.1 Lepilemur ruficaudatus | reverse complement strand
TTTTTTTTTTTTTTTTGAGACAGAATCTCACTCTTTTGCCCAGGCTAGAGTGCCGTGGTGTCAGCCTAGCTCACAGCAACCTCAAACTCCTGGGCTCAAGCGATCCTTCTGCCTCAGCCTCCCAAGCAGCTGGGACTACAGGCATGAGCCACCATGCCCGGCTAATTTTTTCTATTTTTGGTAGAGACAGGGTCTCACTCTTGCTCAGGCTGGTCTTGAACTCCTGAGCTCAAACGATCCACCCGCCTTGGCCTCCCAGAGTGCTAGGATTACAGGCGTGAGCTACCGCGCCCAGCCAAAAAACCTTCTATTTTATTTGAGACTTTAATGACACTGCTAGGTAGACAGGGTGTGTAATTTTAACCCATTTTACAGGTTAGAAAAATAAGACTCAGAAGAGTCAAATATCTTCTCCAAAACTACTTATTGGTAGGTAGGCAGTCACCATCCAAGATATCAAATCCTTAGTCTAGTGTTTCTAGCACCTTCCACTAAAATCCTCATCCCCACCTCTCTCTCTAAATCCCACTCTTAAAACCAGGAGATTTGAAAAACAGAGAATCAGGCAGAATAATAAAGTGGGACCTGTAAACAGCCGCAGTGAGTATCCCACCTCTCATTCACCTGTATAATCTGTGGCTGCAAAGAACCGACCAAAGCACGATACTCACTTTCATGTGCTTCTGATGCACACCCCAAGCACCAGACTCTTGGGTCCGCTTCCGCAGTCTTTCATATAAGAGGAGGAGTCGGAGGATGTATTACATTCCTTTGTCCACTATAACATATTACCACAAATTTGGTGGCTTAAAACGCTACAATTTATTCTCAACAGTTCTGAAGACCAGAAGTCTGAAAATAGTTTCAAGGTGTCGGCAGGGTCTCATTCCCTCCAGAGGCTCTCCCAGAGAATCCCCTTTCCTTTCCTTTCCAGCTGCTACAGCTGTGTTCCTTGGCTTGTGGTTTCTTCCTCCACCTTCACAGCCAGCAGAGTCGCATCTGCGAATTTCTCTCTTCTTCCATCATCACATTATCTTCTCTTCCATCATAAAATCCCCCTCTGCCTTCCTCTTACAAGGAAACGTGTGATTACGTTTAAGGTCCACCTGGATCATCCAGGACGATCTCCCCACCTCAAGATTCTTAATTTGAACACATCAAAAAAAAAAAAAATTCCATATGAAGTAACATTCACATGTTCCAGGGTTTAGGACCCAGATATCTTTGGGGACCATTATTTAACCTACCACAGGGACCAATAGAAACAAGGGCACATTCCTTCTTAGGATTTGTTCAGGAAAAGTTGGAATAAAGCAGAATTATTTTTGTCATCATGGCTAAAATGGTGCTACCAGCTAAGTCATTTCAAACAACATTTTAGTGAGTCAAGTGTATTGTCCTGCTCATTCTGTTCTCCACAAAAGAATTGTGTGTTCAAATTTATCAACTAATTTTCAACAACCCGTTTCAATCAAGTAGCCTTTTCATTTCCAACTGATGCATAAAGTCAGGCAATTATCATAGAAATGGAACTATTTGGTGAAAGTTAAATATATTTTCTTTTAAAATATATTTTGAAGATTTGGCCACAGACTTTTGCTCAAAGAAACAATTATTTTAAGCATGAAATTGAATGTTAACACTCTGAATATGAATGAGTCTTCTGTCTTCATTGGTCTTTGTTTTTGGGGGGAGAGTAGTGCCCCAAAATCACAGAAATATGCTATTTTAGTTGTTTCTAATGCTTTCTATTATTTTGTTTTATTTTATTTACATTTTATTTTGAAAAGTGTCAAATAAATACAAAAGAAGATCAGTGCAGTGGCTTATTCCTGTAATCCTAGCACGTTGAGAGACTGAGGCAAGAGGATCACTTGAGGCCAGGAGTTTCAAAATCAGCCTGAGCAACATAGTGAGACCCTATTTCTACAAAAAACTTAAAAATTAGGAAGGCCTGTCACCCTAGCTACTGGGGAGGCTGAGGCAAGAGGATTGCTTGAGCCCAGGAGTTTGAGGCTGCAGTGAGCTATGATAGTGCCACTGCACTCCAGCCTGAGTGACAGAGCAAGAGTCTGTCTCAAAAAAAATAAAAAATAAAAAAATAAAAGCTCCATGTACCCATCACCAGCTTCCACAGTTACCAACACTCAGACACTGTTGTTCTATATACCTCCCACCACTTATTTTTTTTTTTCTGGGCCATTCTAAAGCAAATCCAAAACATAAAAATTTCTCCTTAAATGTTAGCTTTTATTGTGAAAACGAGGCCCTTCAAGAAATATTTTAATTGATACATAATGCTGCATCAATAACACAATTGGCACAATTAACAGTAATTCTTTGACAGCTTTCAATACTAGTTGGTCTTCAGTTACTTCCACTTATTTCAAAAATGCCCTTGTATAAATGGTGTGTTCAAATCAGAATCCAAACAAGGTTACTATTATTTTTAAATCTCTATTATATCTTAGTTATTGGTCCTTTCTCATTCCATATTTTTTTCTTTTTTTTTTCTTGATTAGTCTTTTCAAAGCGCTACAAGCTTTGGTTTTGTTAATATTCTTTATTATTTTCTGTGGCTATTGTTCTGATTTGTTTTTACTGTGCTAAAATATACATAACATTAAATTTACCATTTTAACCATTTTAAGTGTACAATTCAATGTCATCAAGTATATTCATAATTTTGTGCAACCATCACCTGTATCTATTTCCAGAACTTAGAAATAAGAAATTTTATAAGAACTCTCAAGAAAGTGACTTTAATTCTTCAAGACAACTTTTCTCCTGAAAAATAGGATAAATGGGAAGTTCAGAATCAATATTTACAAATTCATTGGAAGTTTTCAATATCATGCCAGTTTTTAAAGCTCTGACCTGTTTCACACTGAGGTAGCCTTAACTGGTATTTAATAAATGTCATTTACAAGAAGGATGCATTAAATCCTCACCCAAATAAATGTCAACAGCCCATCAAACAGCATCATATAGTAAATGAAATTGCTGGTTTCATCCAAGGCTCATTGAATTATAATGCTGTTTATAAAGATTAACTCGCTAAGGAATGGCATCGCAATTTATAGGGACTGGTTTACTCCCTGAAATGTTTGCACCTTATCAATAGTCACAATCTCAGCCATTTTCCTTGCTATTATTATTAATTAGAAGTGATACAATCAATTCTTAGGAGTATAACTAGCAAGCTGTTGGCATTCTTCATTGAAAACATAGTGGGACAAAAGCAATTAGCAAAACTATAACTTGACTAAAACAATTAGCAAACTGAAGAGAATCTCAACTATACAGATTGTTCCTCCAGTTATATTGTCAAGATTTTGAATTAAAATACATGTATTTTTTTAACTAAGCCTTTATTCAAAGAAAGCAAGAGGATAAGAAATCAGACATCCTGGCCGGGCGCGGTAGCTCATGCCTATAATCCTAGCATTGTGGGAGGCCGAGGTGGGAGGATCGCTCAAAGGTCAGGAGTTTGAAACCAGCCTGAGCAAGAGCGAGACCCCGTCTCTACTAAAAATAGAAAGAAATGAATCGGCCAACTGAAAATATATAGAAAAAATTACCCGGGCATGGTGATGCACGCCTGTAGTCCCAGCTACTCAGGAGGCTGAGGTAGAAGGATTGCTTGAGCCCAGGAGTATGAGGTTGCTGTGAGCTAGGCTGATGCCATGGCACTCTAGCCTGGGCAACAAAGTGAGACTCTTTCTCAAAAAAAAAAAAAGGAAAGAAAGAAAAAGAAATCAGACATCCTGAACCCTGCATAGAACATTCTGCACGAGATTGGCTTATGGCATCACAACTCACCATCTTAGAAAATGTGAGAAACCCAGTCTATGAAGGGCAGGCCATTAATTACTGTGATGCATGGGTCTCCATGAAAATGAGATTTGTCTCTGATTGACAAAAATTCATAGGATTGAGGAGGAGAGGAAAGGAGAAGTGATCCTATTTTTACATCTCAACTAAATATGAAGATAACATTGGAAAACCCGCATAAAGTATGAAATAACTTTCATGATGTATGAACATCACGGTCACTGCTGGTCTGTCATAACATTCTTTAAGGGATGATCTATCCCAGGACTTTAGATTTCAGCTCCTGGCTGGTACCAGCCTACAAAAGCATCAGCATGAATTAAACGTGGAAGAACACAAAACCCTGAATGAAACAAGGGGAGGTTGATGAGGTTTGGCTTCTTAAATGTACAATTAAAATAAAACAGGACAGAAGATCCTTCTCAAAGACAAAAAAAAGCAGCATTGCAGAGGAGTAAACAAAGATGCCTCAAATGTAATTATCTTAACTAAATAGGAATAAGATAAAATGGATGGTCGAACAATTTTATGTCTGCAACTGATTTTCTTGATTTGTAAAAGGAATAAGCAAGCCAGCTCTGAAGCCAACGTGTTAATCACTTATTAACATGGAGGTGCCTACCACGTGCTGGCACTGTGCTGCGTGCTAGGGATAGAACAGGCAACAAGACAAATACATTCTCATCTTCGTGAAACGTGCATCCTGGTAGAAGAGGCAGATGACAGATAAGTAGATATAGTTTTGAAAGAGGGCTCACAGCCCAAGTTTGGCAGAAGCACATAAATAATCACAGCAATGTTTGCAGAAACAAGAACAATAAATACCCCCTAGGAAATGTGAGTGGTCACTCTCTAATCACTAATTATTGTGTACATGTCTTCACTTGATAAAAGGTGGTTCTTTCACGACAGTCAGCCAGATGTCCACAGAGTCGCATTTTATTGATGATGCTGGTTGTGGATGTAAAAGCAAAATGAAAGAATAGTTGTGTGAGCCAAGCACTTAGAAAATTGAGCTTGTCCAGAAGTCTTCCTAGCTATGGCTAAGGGTCAGAAACAAACAGAATCTATTTTTTTAAGGCCACTTATATGTAGACACATTCAGAGAAGACAAGGAAGTGCTATATACGCAACATAACCCTGCTGTCTGCACTATAGGCATGGCGGAAAAGCGTCTCCCTAACACAGCAACCTTCGTTCCGTACTTGGCCAGCTGCTACTCTCTTACGCTCCACTGTATCTTATCACAGAGGAAAGGAGAAGCAGAAGCAAGTGCCAACTTCCCCACCACACTTCCCTGACCAACCCCGTGATTGGTGTGGATTAAGGAAGCCTCCATTCCCTGCCCAGTGCATTCCCTCAGCCTGTAAATGTCTCTCCTAAAAGTCCCACCCAAAGTCCTTAGGAGCTAGATGTTGAGAGTCCAGTTTATATTCAAATGCTGCCACTTGAGCCATCGCACAGTGGTCCTCAGCCCTAACTGCACATGAAAATCACCTGAGAGGTTTTCAAACCTGTTGGTGGCTGGGCCCCAGCCCCAGAGATTTTAATTTGATTGGATGGTGGATAATTTCGGAAAGCTACCCAGGTGTTTCTAACGTTGCAGCCAAAGTTAGGAACAGCTGCATTAATGTACTGGTGTGAATTTGTTTGTCCCTTAGATAACAGAGCCTGCCTGCAAGAAAAGGGCCCATTTCACCCAGTGTGCTCTCATGAAGAGCACACTGAGTACAAATCCGTGGAGCAGGTGCAAGAATGGAGAGACTGGATGAGCCCAGGGTCATGAAAAGATGCAGGGAACATTGAGGAGGCACAGACTCTGTTAGCCTCTAAATAAGACCCTGGTGAGATAAGGTGTCTTAATCTCTGGAGCTCGGGTTGTAAGATAAATAGGGCTGGTCCTGGGGAGAAGCTGCCAATTGAGATACCCAGAGGAGCCAAGGAAGGAATATAGAAAAATTAAACAGTTCACCTGGGGACTGTGGCAAGTAAGAGAGCCTGTTCCCTGTCCAAAAGGGGCAGCTGAGATCAGGTTGAGCAAATGGTTGCCAAACAGAACACAGACACAGTAAGGCTGAGCACTAACATTTCAAGTTCCCAACAAATATTAACCTTTGGGATTCAAGAAGGATAAATCAGGATTGGCAAAATTATAAGTTGTTTTACATTTTTCTTAATATTTTATTTACATTTTTAAATAATGAGTGACCATAATAATAAACAGAGAATTATTTATTGTGATAATAGTAAACCTCAAAAAGTTCAGAGGTTTTCTATAAAGGACGTAGTAATAAATGCATGCTTTGCCATTACTATGAACCAATATACTATGATAAGATTGTATCTTTCAATAACATAACAAAATAAATGTCAAATAAAATATTTAGAAATTGAATAATACCATAAATATTTAATATTTTAGAAGACAGTCTTAAAGTAAATCTTTAAAGCAGAAATATCCTCAATTGTCCTATCCAGTCATCTTGATTTTTGTTTTTTGACAAATACCACAGAATTTTTTTTCATTTTTCATTAATACTCCTTGAATTAAAAGTGAATCTAAAAACATCTTTTTATAGGATGTTAGAGTACTTGTTGCTTCAAATAATCTCATTTTCTGACATTGAAACTGATACTGCTTTTGCTAATAAAGATTTTTCGATCAGTTTGTGACTCCATGTCAGAGTATTCCACAAAAATGTACGTATCTTTCCTTTTGCATTTCTCTGTTAAAATATTTGCAAAGATAGTAAGTACTATCTTTAGATAGTGAATATTTAGACACTGGAAAACACCAGCAAACATTACTGGATGGTATTCTACTAACATAAAACTCAGACCTTCTAGCAACATTAACAAGCACTACTGGAATCATGTTAAAATTGCCAATTTAGGGACTTACTTTGCCTATAAAACTTGTTATTTCTTGGACCACCATTCATAGGATCTGTATATAGTATATGATGTATATAAACTTATTAATATTAATATATCTTTTATTTAGGAGGATGGCTTACTGTGAGAAGCAGTCAGGACCACAAACACCCACTTGTGATACCATAGCAACAAGCGCAGGCAGGACCCAGTGATTGTGTCACAACCACTTCTCTCTTTTACATGCTTCTGTCCCAGTTCTCAGAAATGTCCAACTTGACCTTTGACTGCACATGTCAGCTCTTCTTGTTCTTCTTTTGACTTGACTTCAGTGGATTCCTTCAAACCAGTGACAATTCTACGCTGATTAACAAGCATTAATTGCTTCAGCAGAATTTATTTCTGAGAGCTTGGCTAATTTTTTTCTGGGATCCAGAATTTGGAAAAAAAAAACCGAACATATAATTTCCAACAGTTACAAGGAAGAATTACTGCATGGAAATATTATGGCTGACCAATGACTGATTAGTAAATACAAGCAATCAAGAAAATGTAACAGTGTTCAAGATTTCCTAAATATGGGCACCATGTTTTAGTAAAGCAATTACTTTGGGTCCACATACATAAGCTAAAATAGAGTTGTCCATCACCACCGCCAGCTGTGTGACTTACCCAAGCACAGGAGCTTCCCATCATGCTAAAAGAACCCTCAAGATCCTCAAGATTCCTAAGAGATAACTCAGAGACCATGCAGGGAAAGTTTTAAAAAGTAGAAAAATACTTGATCCTGGGCATCTCCACTTATGTCATTGTCTTCAGCAAAAGATTCCTGCTTTGAGGGGAAAAAAAATCTTTAAAAATATAAAACAATTTACATAGGAAACAGTACAGTATTGGGAACACAGTAGACTCTTCAGGTTTGTTTAAATGAAATTCTTCCAGAAGCAACATCCTGGCCTTATCCTGTCACCCTGAAAATCCATTTAGAGGGCCATTGATTTTCACTAGATGTCAAACCTCTTGGAGTGGGTTTGCACCCCTCCCATTATCCTCCATCCTGCACACCAGTGCATTGAATTTCTTCCTTTTAAAATCCAATTCCATTGGTAACAAAACCTTGTGAGTGGTCAGCTTGCTTCATTGTTACACTTCTAACCATTTTGCAAGACTCATCTCAGGCAGCCACACAGTCTGAAGAGCCAGCAGAGGAAGTGAAGATTGTGCCAGTTTAGCTCTATTACCCCTAGTGCCTAATTGCATCATTAAAATTTGGCAAACGACCCAGAAAACAGTAGCCAGAAATTCGCAGCTAAGAAATATGATCACCAAGGCAACCCCACAGATGGATCTTTCTACAGCTTTCACCCACCCCTTCCTTTTTGTCATCCTCTAATTTTACTCATGCATTTCCTTTCCATCTCCTTCCTTCTCCTTTCCTCCTGTGTCTTCACCCTTTCTTCTCTTCTTTATCTGCTGCCCTGCCTACTTCTTTTTCCTCAAAACTTGGCATAGACAAATAAAAAATGCATAAATATTTTTTATTTTGTTTAAAATAAACCTTGGAGAAAAGACAGTATGAACAGTGGTGGATTTCCCCCTGAGTGAAAGAGCTACTGTATCACAGTTAACCTCCTGATGGGCGAGTCCTCCCTACTGAGTTGTAAGTTCACTAGTCCTTCACTCAGGAGAACTGGCATAGATTGATTACCGCCTGGCAAACCTGGAACCAAGAAATCTTTGTCTTTCACTCTCTTCTCTTTACTCTATCCAGCAACTTCCCCCGGATAGATCTCTGTTATAGTCCGTGGTCTGTATCAGCAATGTAGATCTAGAATACAATGCCTGGTAAGTTCCAACCGATACTTTGTCATAAGGAAACGTGAGTGCTGCTCTGATTGAGTTACTGAAGCAGGAACATTCCGTACTGCAATTTCATGAGCTCTGCGTGTTGTTGGAACTTTAGAACCAAAAACACATGTGGGAGTCAGAATCAAAATAATCCAGATTTTGGCCAGGCGCGGTGGCTCACGCCTGTAATCCTAGCACTCTGGGAGGCCGAGGCGGGCGGATTGCTCCAGGTCAGGAGTTCAAAACCAGCCTGAGCAAGAGCGAGATCCCGTCTCTACTATAAATAGAAAGAAATTAATTGGCCAATTAAATATATACAGAAAAAAAATTAGCCAGGCATGGTGGTACATGCCTGTAGTCCCAGCTACTCGGGAGGCTGAGGCAGAAGGATCGCTTGAACCCAGGAGTTTGAGGTTGCTGTGAGCTAGGCTGACACCATGGCACTCTAGTCCGGGCAACAAAGTGAGACTCTGTCTCAAAAAAAAAAAAATAATCCAGATTTTGAGATATCTGATGGTGCTAAAGGAACAACTTCAGTTCCAGGGAAAGGCAGCTACAGCAGAAGAAACTCAGATTCCAAATAAGCCACCACTGACAGACAATGAGCCAACCGAGAAGGAGGTGAAAGAAATTGGGGGAAATAAGCTGATTTATACATATTTGGCAACAAACAGAAAGATTTGTTTTATTGTGACTTTAATTTCTCTGATGAAATGAAGGATTGACTTGCTAAGGGAATTCATATTGCTCAACTTTAGGTTTATTATGTTATATCATTATAAAGTAGCTGAACCTAGATTGAAATCCTAAATCCATTGCTTATGAACGTATTGTTTTGACAAACTTAATGTCTCTGAGCCTCTGGTCTCTTATCTATAAAATGAGATTTGTCATACTAACCATCTCAGAGTGTTAATGTGAGAGTCAAGTTAAATAATGCCCGAAATGTGCTTTGCACATAATAATTGCTCAGTAAATGTTAGATAACATTACTGCTGTTATTTTTATCTGTATTTTCCTCTGGTGCAAATAGTAAAACACTATTTGGTGACACTGTGTGGTAAGCTGTGTGGGAGGGGTATAGTAGTGGGAGGAGGAGGAACATCTAGCACTAAGCGACCTCTTACTATGTGCTAGACACTGTATTCTATTATCATTACTGTCCTATTTTTATTTATTATGTATTTATTTATTTCATTTCTTTCTTGTTAACCATAACCTTATGGACTAGGTACAATTACTTCACAGATGATAAAAATAATTGAAAAAAGTTCAGAAGGAATATTACTAAGTCAACACAGGTAGTAAGTAATTAGTGACTCTAGGATAGAAAACCCAAGTGATTTGACTCCAGGGTCTATGAGCTTGATGAGGATCAAATAAAACGTATTTCAACAATATTCAAGTCAAAAGTAGAAAGGAGCTGACATCTTGGGTAGTGTACAGAGTGGTCTTGGGGATAACCTCAAAAAGTCTTCAACATTAGAGGCATTCATAAAAGGCTTGAGAAACGGAACCGCTCACCTCATAGTCACAGGTAAAAGGCAAGGATTGACCCAGTGGCCCTATGAAAGTGGAATCAGGACTGATATTTTCCTGACTTTCACATCTCTTTCTACTCCTAAAGACAAAGAGTTTGCCTCTGTGTTGTTTGACTCCTGTTCTTTTTTTTTTTTTTTTTTTTTTTGAGACAGTGTCTCACTCCGTTGCTGGGGCTAGAGTGCCGTGGCGTCAGCTTAGCTCACAGCAACCTCAAACTCCTGGGCTATCAAGCAATCCTCCTGCCTCAGCCTCCTGAGTAGCTGGGACTACAGGCATGTGCCCAGCTAATTTTTTCTATGTATTTTTAGTTGGCCAATTAATTTCTTTCTATTTTTAGTAGAGACAGGGCCTCTCTCTTGCTCAGGTTGGTTTCGAGTTTTGAACTCCTGACCTTGAGCAATCCTCCCGCCTTGGCCTCCCAGAGTGCTAGGATTACAAGCATGAGCCACCATGCCTGGCCTGACTCCTGTCCTTCAATGTACAATTTTCAAGGGATTTAAAGATCATGGGCATAAATGCATATTCTTTCTTTGCCTTCCCTTGATTCCTTGAAGCTGAAGAAGGAAGACAGGATCAGAGCCTGCTCTTTTATAGGGAAAAATCTGTGTCCATTTCTGTTTCATTTTGGTCACCTTCTCTCTTTATAGACCTATTTTATCCCAACTGATAGGGAAAGATGAGCCTGGAGATGACTCCTTCCTGAGAGTTTCTAGAGCTGCTTGTTCTTTTGCTCATCATTGCCGGGATGTCTCTTGCCCTTGCCATTGGAGCAGAAAGATCTGAGACTTTGGGATGCATTTAATGGGAAGAAAACAGAAGAGATCAGTGATTATTATCCTTGACTAAACAATAGAATCTAATGTGATAGGTTTTTGAAATTCTGTTGGCCAAGCCACATCCTATACCAATTTAGCCAGGATCTTTGATGGCAGGGGAAAGGAAAACCCAAGCAACAATCTTTTTTTCAATCTCAGATCATTCCAATGGGCCACTAGTGAAATAAACCACATAACCTGTTTTGGTTCCAGACCTCAGAACACTAAGGATGGGCAAAAATAAATTCTCCCTGTGTCTCAGTGTAAACCACTAAAGTTCTACAGTAGATTTAGGGACCAGAGTCAGAGCAAAATAATGTTCCTTGCTTCCATCATTTTATTCCGTTAATATATGTTCACTTTGGAGACTTTGCATGATTAAGCTGGAATAGTATTCAAGGGTTTAGGATCAAATACTCTTTGGGTCAAATACGATTCATATTTTCTTACTGCATAATATTTCCAACAAACTGCAGAGCCCTCTATCTCTCTAATTACAACAGTGCTCTTTTCCCTTCCTACGTCCCTCAAGTCTTCAGCAACGATTTAACTGAAAATTAGGACCTGTATAATTATAATATGGTTCCTGAAATACCAGAAATGATTTTTAAAGTATCATAAAAACACTTCTAAAAGGAGGGAAAATGTATCTGACAGAAATACAGGTCAGCCAAAACTTCTATTTACATGTATCGTGAAACAAAAATCATGATTCTATTTGCTCTATAACTATTGAAAATTACATGTTATCTTCACCAAGGAAGAAAATTTTAAAGCAATAACAATAAATAATAAAACTGTGCACAGAGAAGGAGGTTAAAACAGCAGTATCAGTGTGAAACAACCGTGGCCGCAGACTGTGGCTCTTAATTTAGTTCACACATTACAATATCCTAGCGAGCTTTTTAAAGACCAATTGAACCAGAATCTTTAGACGCGAGACCCATGCATCATTTGTTTTGTTTTGTTTTGTTTTGCTTGTGCTCCCTAGGTGATTCCAACGTTCAGCCGACATTGAGAATCCTTGCTCTATGAAACGGTATTTCAGGACCTTGGACAGCCATATGCTGATTTGGAAGTAGGAAGAAAAGAATAATAAATTGAGACACTGTATTTGAGACAGAGTCTCTCTCTGTTGCCTGGGCTAGAGTGCAGTGGTATCATCATAGCTCACTGCAACCTCAAACTCCTGGGCTCAAGTGAGCCTCCTGCCTCAGCCTCCTTAGTAGCTGGCACTACAGGAGCACACCACCCCACCCAGATAGAGACACTGTTTTTGAATGATTTTTACTGGATTTTACTTTTTCACTTTTGATAGAATAATATTTATAAGACATAATGGCATTTTCCTTTTTATTCTGCTGTAAGAAAAGAAAGATTATAAAAAATGGAAACTTTATGTGACAGACAAGAACATAAAGGCTGAACAAAACACATCTGTTGGACAACTTCGGCATATGTAACATCAACCTGCAACTGATGAAATTAACAAAAAATAAAAAATAAGAAACTTTCTGGCTTACTTCAAACTAAGTTCAATTAATTCTCAGGCCATAATGTGCTATGATTTATGGGGTACTTAAGGGAGAGAGATCCTTTCACTATTTATCATCAGCCTTCCTACTTCCCAGTCAAGTTATAATAGCGAATTTCCATTTTGCAAGGCACCTGTTGACCTGATCACTATAGGTCATACAATGCAAAAAACTATTGCAATTACCTGGCTATTCATGATGAGCTGGGCATTACCATAGTATTCAGGACACGTCATCGTCATTTTCACTACAATATAGCAAAATTACTTTTTGGAAAACCAGATAAAGCAGCTCACATTTATCAGGCAAAACCATAGAGGCACTATGTAAATGGCCCAATCTTTTCCATCAAACATGGTATTTTAGTCAGTTAATCATTAAAAGCACCTTTGATTAAACAGAAGAGTCTGACTGTGAAGGCCTAAAGCTAAACAAAACTCTTTTTATCCAATTGATCAGAGGGAAATAGAAAATGCCTATATTATCTTATTTATTTATAACTGATTAGTCACTGGAAATCAAAGCAAGAGAGATGTTTGTTTTCTCCATCAATAAAGTAAATCATTTTCATGTTATTTTTTAAAAGAGAAGGGCCTTTCAAGCACCTGGTTCATCTTATGAATGGTTGTGGCCTTCCTGATGATTTTAAACTTCTAACTTTAGTTTAGAGCTTAGACTGCTAAAGTCAGAAGCCAGTTTTTCAAACCACCCATTGCCACTCCCACACCATCCAATGAGCTTGGCGTAATGCTCCATCCAAAGAGAACGGTGAGTCTGTGGCCATGCCACCCTGAATGTGCCCAATCTAGTCTGATCTCTGAAGCTAAGCAGAGTCATGCCTGGTTAGTACTTGGATGGGAGAATGGTAGCACTCTGGACCATGGTTCTTGTGTCTTTGAAAAGGAAAACCATTAAAGCATAGTGTCAGAAATATTTACAGTTGCCAACAATTCCATCTCTGAGCTAAAGTCCTAAATACTTGACTAAATTCCAAAGCAATATTTATGAGATTTTTCCCTTGAGAAACAATTGCAATCTCTAAAAATGTCTGTGATTAAAAAAAAAAAAACCTAGTTGGAAAATGTATGTTTCTTTCTAGTTTCCCAAAACTTTGGAATCTGTGGTACAAAAGGCCCTAGCACTTAATCTCTTTTAACCCTTACCTCTGCCTGGGTGCCATCTACAGAACTTGGAGCCTTGGGCTGCTCTAAGTAGTTGCTTAGTTGCTTTGGCTAAAAGCCTCTCTGGTAGGTCCTGCTTTTATGTATTGTGGCTAAACTCTGCCCATTAATTAGGAACTGGAACAAAATCACTGTAAATACTGGAAGGCTAAGCAAATTGGTTTCCAAAACATATATTTTTCAGATTGATTAGCCACATGAGCAAACAGAGATACCAAATGTCACTAGCACACAGTTCATTATCTATCCTGAATTCTGTATTCACTTGCCTAGGGTATAATAAAGTATGTGTTACTAAAGAACATAACAGAAAAAGGACCTAGTGATTTATAATAAAAACTAATGAGGTAGTTGGCTAATCTAGAATTGATAGACAGTACAGAGAAAACTTTTCCCCCAGTGAAAATTTTGCTCTTTCTAGTTATTTTTTGTGTTTTTTTTATTGAAGTGAAAATCCCATAACACAAAATCAATCATTTTATTTTATTTTTATTTTTTGTTTTTTGTTTTTGAGACAGAGTCTCACTCTATTGCCCTGGCTAGAGTGCCGTGGCGTCAGCCTAGGTCACAGCAACCTCAAACTCCTGGGCTCAAGCGATCCTCCTGCCTCAGCCTCCTGAGTAGCTGGGACTACAGGCATGTGCCACCATGCCCGGCTAATTTTTTCTATATATTTTTAATTGGTGAATTAATTTGTTTCTATTTTAGTAAAGACGGGGTCTCGCTCTTGCTCAGACTGGTCTCGAACTCCTGAGCTCAATCCTCCCTCCTCGGCCTCCCAGAGTGCTAGGATTACAGGCGTGAGCCACTGTGCCCCGCCAAAATTAATCATTTTAAAGTGAACAAAACAGTGTCTTCTTTCTACGTATTTTAAGGTCTAGACTGGCTAACCATGCCATACCCACGCTAAAAGTGAAAGCTACAATTAATCAGATTGTTTCGTACTTTATTTTTATGTCATGTTTATGCCAAATGAAAGGTTCAACTGATTTTTCCCATTGAACTGACTTTATAAGACACAGCTGACTCAAATTGACTGATAATTCAGGATATGCTCATATAACACTACAATAATAGATAAACCAGAAGAAAAATAATAAGGAGATTGTGTTCTCATGCATTTTTGTTAATGGGCAACATTTTTACTTTTTAATCTACCACTGCAGTTTCCTAGGGACATAACTCAGCAGTAACTCCGTTGAACCCCAAGACCTCTACAAAGAGAAACCCTGTGCGCAGGTTCAGGAGACCTGACCTCATTTCCATCACTGCGCAGAGTTTACAAATGCCTTTGAAAACAATGGATTCAGCTTCTCTGATCCTGCCCAGGGAAGAATTATATCGTTATACTTGACTCTTCCATATAAGCAATAAGCCTGGGCAGCGAACAGCAAATTTAGAAAACATACAAAGTCTGCTTTGTAGAACTTCCAAATTCAGTAAAAAATCAGAGTCCTCCTTCTACCTTGTTACGCTCTGGGTGACCAGTGAATTTCTGTGCCTCTGCATACTCAGCTGTGGATGCAGCATCCTAAACTTTTCTCAGCTGTGATCAATCTAGTGCCTTAGTGATTGCTTTTGATAGTATAATAAACAACTCAGAACTATAAAGCTAAAGGCTGTTAACTAATGACACCTCACATTATTATTGTGCTTTAGCCTCAGAGACACAAAGGGGAACCAGTGAGAAGACCTTCAAACCTCTTACTAATCTGAAGGGAAAGAATGGGCTTGGGGCGCCTCAGTCCCTTCTGTGCACCTGTAACCGCAGCTGTGGACTATTGCCCTGATAAGGCAGATCTTGAGAGTGTGTTTATTTGATGCTTAAGAAATTACGAATGTCAGTCTAGGGGCAGAGCTTTCACTCCAGAATCACCTGTGCAGCTTTTCAGTGGCAGATGTCCATGCCTATGACCTACCTCCAGGGATGCCATCTCCAGCATCCAGGCACCTGTGGTCTTTGAAAGCACCTAGGTGAGTTTTAGCCACAGCCAGGTTGACTTCCTCTCGAAAAAATTCTAGTCATTAGATGATTACTGACAACCAACCTAAATCTTAAGTTCTATGATGTGCAATTAAACACTTATCTCTCCACAATCATGAGTAAAGATTCCATCCCCCAATCTGCTCTGTTGGCCTCTTCTAGGACCCCAAGAATCTTAGGCAAAGACGTTGAGTACCAAACACGACATCAGGGTTTTAAATACAGACTGCATTTGTCTCCTAATATTCACCATTGATGAATGAGAGGTTGAGGTCCTGGTGACTCCACTCCATTACTGAAATGAATTGAAGGGCTTCAGAAAAGCATCCCCAGCCAAGCCATCAATAATGTAAAAGTATGTTCCCTGTGGAGTGCAAAGTAGATATCTTTTTTGATGGGAACATCCTGTGTGGCCTTTGGGGGTGGGAGGGGCATTAGGGAAGGATGACTATTTAATCAAGAGAGCTCGTCAGCCCTGTAAGGACAAAGTCACTGTCCAAACGCACTCATCAAATCTTAACAAGAGCACGTCTGCCACCTAGTGCTCAAAGGCAGCATAAGATTCTGCCAGCATTCGAAAATAAGCAGCTCCTCTCTCTGGGGTCTGTTTCGGTTTTACTTTCCATATCTAAAGTCAGGAGATTGAGGGTATGCTTGGCAGTAATAGGGAGAGATATTACTTCTGGGTAAAACCTGTAAAAACACAAACATTTATGCTCATTACTCACTCACTTACTGAGGACTATAAAAATCAATCGGACTGTAATCCTAGCACTCTGGGAGAACAAGACGGAGGATCGCTCAAGGTCAGGAGTTCAAAACCAGCCTGAGCAAGAGCGAGACCCTGTCTCCACTAAAAATAGAAAGAAATTAATTGGCCAACTAAAAATATATAGAAAAAAATTAGCCGGACATGGTGGTGCGTGCCTGTGGTCCCAGCTACTCAGGAGGCTGAGGCAGAAGGATTGCTTGAGCCCAGGAGTTTGAGGTTGCTGTGAGCTAGGCTGATGCCACGGCACTCTAGCCCAGGCAACAGCGTGAGACTCTGTCTTAAAAAAAAAAAAAAAATCAATTGGAAAAGTCATGACCCGTGTGTCTGATGTTCATTCTCATTTATGTGTGCCAATTGGCTCCCTAAAATTGGAAACCAGAACTACACGTTTGCAGAGGCACACCCTTGCAGTAAGCAGTGATATGTAGTTTCTACATGCACATTTATAAACGAGAAATTTTGCTCCTCATTGGCTGACAGTAATTTAAATTTCAAAGCGGATAGCAGTGAGTATTGTATTTTGGGTGCTGAAATTCACATTTCACAAAATACAATTTACATTAAAATATTCTATGCCTACAAAATGCCTCAGGCTCACGGGTCACTGAACTAAAGAGCTCTATTCCCCCAGGTGATAACAATAAAGACTCTTAATCCCTCACCTAGCTTTCCTCAGCTGGAAAATAAGCCTGAATTTACTTGCAAGGAGGCGTTCAGGAATAGCTATTACATGCAAGAGTAAAAGGTCTTATGGAAGCAAAGATGCAGATGTGCCTTAGTGGTATAAGGCCCTTTCCCCCAGCCAGAGTCAGAGCTGATTATAGCCAACGTGAGAGGGATGGGTCGCCTGGTAAGAGATTCAGAGGGAGGAGCCTGCCGGGATAACCAGCACATTCTTCCTCATGGTTCCACCGCTAGAGCGCAGTCTATCCTCTTTGCAGTAGCCAAGGTTAAAGACAGAATTAGCTATGATCCTCTGGGAACAAAAAACTAATGGCCACAATGGGAATTTATCCTGCCACACTGTGCAAGCAGTCTAAACCTGACCTTTCTTCTAGTCACATATTTGTCCACAGAGGGAACCAACTGGCACTTACTAAGTACCCACTACTGTGTTTACCTACATTGTTACTCTCATTTTACAAGTGAGATAGCACTAGCTGTCTGACGCCAAAATCCATGCTTTTCCCAATACTCTGCACCAACCAGGCTGGAAGGATCTAGAGGTCTTCCAGACATCTGAAAAATTCCAGCATTTCATTTATCTTTGATATCGTAAGCCACCTCGGCCATAAGCACTAGAAAAAAAAATAGTATTTGGAACTCCAAACCAATGTGCTTCACACATTAGACTTGTTTAATTATGTTTATACAGTCTGGTACCAACACTTTCATGATATAAACCATATGGCCGGGCGCCATGGCTCAGGCATGTAATCCTAGCACTCTGGGAGGCCAAGGCAGGAGGACAGCTTGAGCACAGGAGTTTGAGACCAGCATGAGCAAGAGCGAGACCCTGTCTCTACTAAAAATAGAAAAATTAGCTGGGTGTAGTGGCAAGTGCTTACAGTCACAGCTACTCGGGAGGCTGAGGCAGGAGGATCGCTTGAGCCCAAGAGTTTCAGGTTGCTGTGAGCTGGGCTGATGCCACGGCACTCTAGTCCAGGCAACAGAGCGAGACTGTGTCTCAAAAAAAAAAAAGTTAAAAAAAATAATAATAAACCATATGAACAAGTAGTCACCCAAGATCCTTTGACCTTGTGTCAGGATTTTAACAGTTGCCTCCTAACTGATATCTTTTGAGCCACTTGAGCTTCCTCCCATTATGCTCTAAATTCACTTTTCCACATACCTACTTTGTCATAACACATTCACGCTTTCGTATTTCTCCGGTGGTCTAGAATAAAATCCAAATTGCTTACTGTGGCATTTGAAGCTTTCCTCAATCTCACCTCAATCTAGAATTCAGCCTTTTCTGGTGCTCCATGTATCTTCCCTTCTAATTAATAGCATATGGCCAGGCATGGAGGCTCACGCCTGTAATCCTAGCACTCTGGGAGGCCGAGGCTGGAGGACCATTTGACCTCAGGAGCTCGAGACCAGCCTGAGCAAGAGCGAGACCCTGTCTCTACTGAAAAAATAGAAAGAAATTAGCTGGACAACTAAAACTATATATAGAAAAAATTAGTCAGGCATGGTGGCGCATGCCTGTAGTCCCAGCTACTTGGGAGGCTGAGGCAGAAGGATTGCTTGAGCCCAGGAGTTTGAGGTTGCTGTGAGCTAGGCTGATGCCATGTCACTCTAGCCTGGGCAACAGAGTGAGATTCTGTCTCAAAAAAAAATTAAAATTAAAATTAAAAAATAATAATAAGTAGTAGCATGTATCTACTTACTAGAAACATGCCCTTGTTTATATATCTCTACTATATGTTACAAATCTAGAATGATCTTGCCAATCTTCCCTGTTTGTCCATATTTTCCCCATACTTTTCTAGTCTGGGCTTTAGTCCCATCTCCTTAATGAGGACTTCTCCATCATGTCAGCTCTCGGTGGTGACTCTGACCACGAAGTCCTCCAGCTCTTGTTGTCAGCATCATCGATGGAACACGTGTGTGTGTGTGTGTGTGTGTGTGTTTCCCCATTGCACTGAGCTCTTTGGGGGCAGAAACCGCATTTCCAACTCAATATTAAAATATACTGATTCTCTGGATTGCACCCCACCTTCAGGCCAAGCTTGGGTTTACATGGCAGCAGCTGCCACCCACTCAAAAAAGGACACAGAAACCAGGCTGTCCTACACATACCCAGGAAAATACTCACTGTCCTGCAGTGGGCTGCCATGAGACTGAAACACGAGTGAACTGCACTGCCTAAACCTTCTTGCCCACTCTGCTTGACTGAGGGGGCCCCACTCTCTCTGGTCACAGGCCCACAGCCCACAGCATTTAGAGAGTTTAACAGTGGGCTGTGACCCACCCTCAGGCCATTTGAAGTGTTGTGGCTACAGCTAGGGAAGGACAGGGAAGACAAAGATCTCCTAAGCACACCTAGGACCGTACCCACCACTGTGCTAGGGTGGCAGTGGGACTACAGACTAGATGAACCAACCCACCGCAGTCACCAGCAACGCCAACTCAGGCCCTTTGGGTCCCAGTGAGCTGCTCCACCACCACTACTGCCATCATTCACATCACACCAGCTGCCCAGGAGCCTGAGAATCTGCCCAGACACCCAGCCCACTCCTCCCAGTATCAGCTTCTGAGCAAGCTGCCTGGAGACCCAAAACTTGGTCCTTCAGGACCCACTAACAGTGGTGCTAGTATAAGCTGCTCTGGTACCTAAAAATAGGCATACTCATCCTTCTCCTGCCTCCACTGGGGCCCAAAGACTGCCTCAGCTGACATCCAAGTCCCCAGAAAAACTTCACCATAATCTCAACTAATAAGTAAGTGTCCATCGACAGAGGATTGGATAAAAGAAATGTGGTCTGTATACACAATGGAATATTGTTCAGCTATAATAAAGAATGAAATCATGTCTTTTGCAGCAACATGGATGAAACTGGGGGGCATTATCTTAAGTGAAACAACTCGGACACAGAAAGACAAGTACCACATGTTCTCACTTATAAGTGGGAGCTAAATAATGTGTATACGTGGGAACAGACTGTGGAATTATGGACAGTGGAGACTCGGAGGGGTGGGGCGTGGGTGATGGGAGTTTGCTTGGTGGGTGCAACGCATGCTGCTCCAGGGATGGATGCTCTGAAGGCCCTGACTTCACCACAGTATATCAATGTACCAAAATTGCACTTATACCTCATGAATATACACAAATAAAAAATAAATGGAAAAACTACATTTATTGAGAATCTACTCTGTGCCAGACACTGTGCTTCATACTGTCTTATACTTCTTTTAACCCCCTACATAACACTTGACACCCAACTGGACTTAAATGGGTGTTCAAGAAACATTTGTAGAAGAAAGAAAGGAAGCTAATGCTATTTGAGGGCATACTCTGAGGCAAGCCCTGTAGTAAATGTTTTATGGGCACTACTTTATTTACTTAGAAAAACCACCCTAAGTGGAAGATATTTTTCCATCTTTGAAGATGAAAAAGTAATATTCTAAGACCTTAAACAATTTGCCAAAGGTCACCTAAAACATGGTCAAGTTCAGATCAAAGCTAGTGGTTCCTATCTCTAAAATATGTCATGTTGTAGAGGTCCTTGTCTTTATCACACTTAAATATTTCCTCTGACTCATTCCCATGCCTAACATAAGCATTTAAATAAACTGGTAAGAGATCCCACAAAAGAAAGACATTCTTTGGGAAACAACTGACTCTTTCAAATAAACACCATCTTGCAAGGAGAAATTCTACTTTTCTCACCAAACTGTCCCCTAAATTAGTTGGTGCTTCTGAGTTCAAGTTATAAATTAGACAATAAAAATTTGTCATAATAGTTTGAATTTAGATGCAAATACTATGTTTCAATTTTTAAGACTGTTAGTAGTATGAAAATTTTTTTCCCTAAAAATTCAGCCTCTAGATCTAAATACCAAATTACAGAAAATTCAGGGTTCTAGGGACAAGCCAAGCAATGCCATGAAGAATCAACAAGACAGATTCAGAATATGGAGCATTTTATTGAGCAAATGACACAATTTGGACAATAGATCAATGGCCCATCAGTCAGCAGCTAAGCTGGAACTGAACCCAGGCAGTCTTTAGTCAGTGCTAGAATCTGGGCTCTTAACAACTACACTGTATATAATGTCATATTTCTCCTTTGACTGTTAGATTATCTTCAGCCAGGCCAGGCATGGTGGCCCACGCCTGTAATCCTAGCACTCTGGGAGGCTGAGGTGGGTGGATTGCTCAAGGTCAGGAGTTCAAAACCAGCCTGAGCAAGAGCGAGACCCCATCTCTACTAAAAATAGAAAGAAATTAGTCAGACAAC
The DNA here is from genome assembly GCA_963574885.1 of Lepilemur ruficaudatus. Lineage (NCBI taxonomy): Eukaryota > Metazoa > Chordata > Mammalia > Primates > Lepilemuridae > Lepilemur > Lepilemur ruficaudatus. The sequence goes on along the minus strand of CAUYRT010027984.1, from coordinate 9,169 downwards.
TAAAAATATATAGAAAAAATTAGCCGGGCATGGTGGTGCATGCCTGTAGTCCCAGCTACTCAGGAGGCTGAGGCAGGAGGATCTCTTGAGCCCAGGAGCTTGAGGCTGCTGTGCACTATGACTGTGCCACTACACTCCAGCCTGGGTGACAGAGTGAGAACCTGTCTCTACAAAAAACAAAGCAAAACTCATATTAAGTCCTTCCATGAAGCAGGAAAAAAAAAGAAAAAAAAGAAAAAGAGAAAAGATTATCCTCAGCCCAATAGAAACATATATATATATATTATATATACATATATATAATATATATATGTTATATAAAAATGTAATCTCACGGCCGGGCGCAGTGGCTCACGCTTATAATCCTAGCACTCTGGGAGGCCGAGGTGGGTGGATCACTCAAGGTCAGGAGTTCAAAATCAGCCTGAGCAAGAGTGAGACCCTGTCTCTACTATAAATAGAAAGAAATTAATTGGCCAACTAAGAATATATAGGAAAAATGAGCCGGGCATGGTGGCGCATGCCTGTAGTCCCAGCTACTCGGGAGGCTGAGGCAGAAGGATCGCTTGAGCCCAGGACTGTGAGGTTGCTGTGAGCTAGGCTGACACCACGGCACTCTAGCCCAGGCAGCAGAGTGAGACTCTGTCTCAAAAACAAACAAACAAAAAAATGTAATCTCACAACGTGACACCCTTCAAACTTAAATCAGAAACTGAACAACTACTCTTTTCCTCCAAAAAAAAAAAAAAAACAAAGACCATTTTAAATGCCTTATTCTTTCCCAGTGGTATAAACATTCCTGACAGCATGGCTCAGTGTCATGATGAAAAATGAAACCACAAAGCCATCCCCGGCCGCCACCACTGACATCAGCAAGCCTGGGATGGTTGCCATGACTCCAACAATGTGTGCACACTCTTGTCTCACAGTCGCAGTCTTTCTCCTGGTTATTCAACACGATCATTGTGTAACCACTGAACTTCCTTTCTACTCGGTTGAATGAGATTGGTAATAATGCATCCGGATATTGATTTCAACATCTGCAAACATTTTGTCAAAACAAAGGTTTGTCAAGCAATTTAAGATCATCTAATTTTTAAGTCAATCTAAAATGATGACTAACCATTTCCTACAGTTTTAATCTTTGTACTGGGTATTTTTACTCATGTGGGTTAAATTGTTTCCTCCCAGCAGACAAAATGTATTTCTACCATGTGACGCCCTTGAAAAATCTTCAGGAAGACAAAGTTCCCAGGATTCAAATCACTGGTTCCCACACCTAACTAATCATCACAACGTCCAGGTCAGATTTGCAAAAACACAGGCTCCTAGGTTCCACCTTAGAGCATCTGAGTCTGATTCTGTGAGGCTCACGAATTTTTAATTTTTTTTAAACTCCTAGTGGTTTTGATGGTGAGGTTTGAGATGCTCTGCTGCAGTAAACAGGAAGAGTCCTTCTGTTTCTTTCTCTTTGTTCCTGCATTGGCTCATGGGATAGGAACTTCCACCATGAATTTTACTCTAAGTGTTAGGGAAGTTTCTCCCAGCCATTTGTTCTTCTTCCCCTCATGTGCTCCCACCCAGGAAAAGAGGAATGACTTGCCCCGATTGGGGACTTTGAGGGAAGGTTCCTGAACATGCACAGCCCATCCTCTGGGCTCTGGTTTTTGCTCTCTCCTAAGGAGGTCTGCTCAAGTGGAGAATCCTCTCCAATCTGCTCCTGCTTCCATGCTATAACTACCCCTAGAATAACTCTGTCTTCTAGGCTCCCCTCTTAGCCCTCTGTCTTTTCTCTATCTGAACTTGAAGGGGTATGAGCAGGCTGTGATCCTCCAATTGTCTGGACAAGAAGTATCCACTTTACAAACCTAATACCTCCTACCTGTAATTCCCAAGGTCTAGACTTGTGTGCACACAAAAGGAGTTTCCTATGTGGACAACAAAATGGATCCTTGCTATGATTTGAATTTGTGCATCTTCTCCCCAACACATACAAATTCATATGTTGAAACTCCCCAGTGTGAGGCTATTCGGAGGTTGAGCCTTTGGGAGGTGATTAGTCCATGAGGGCAGAACCCTCATGAATGGGATTAGTGTCTTTATTAAAAAAGCCCCAGAGAGTTCCCTCGCCCCTTCCACCATGTGAGGACACACCAAAAAGAAGCAATATATGAACCAAAAAAAGCAGGCTCTCAACCGACACCAAACCTGCTGACACCTTGATCTTGGACGTCCCAGCCTCCAGAACCATGAGAAATAAATTTTTGTTGTTTATAAGCCACCCCCTGTGTGGCATGTTGTTATTACAGCCTGAACGACCTAAGACAATCCCACATTTTAATTCCCACCTGGTTCCTGTTATCTACCTCTCAACTAGCTCCCTGAGAACTCCTGATTGAGACACCCTGGCACCGAGCCAAAATACATCTGCACAGTCCAGCTGTGTCTCACCATTGATCAGGAAGTGCTGCACAGCAAGCCCCAGAGTAAACAAAAAGATGGAGCCTGAAAGCAGGCAGGAGGTTTGTGAAAGGTGCCCTTTGCACTGCCTCTGACAAACCTCGCCTATGGCATCAGCAGGTTGAGATTAAAAGATGGAGTAAAAGAGGATGCATTGATTAGAAATATAAAAATAAAGGGATTGCAGGGGACAAAACAAAAAAGGCTTTCCCTCAATTATCTCTCCATGGTAGAGCCAGATTCACCAGCTTCTAGGGGTAGAAGGTTGATCCTCCTAAATGTCATCTTTCCTTTCTTCCTAACACATACACACACGTGCATACACACGTACACACACACAAACACATGCACAACCCTCATTCTTAAGGCTATGTCTATGGCTGGGTCACCTTACCCAGCAAAAGCATGTGCATCAGGCATGTTAATTTTGCTGAATATGTTTCAGTGTGAATTTTATATATAATTATCGTACAAAAGAAAAATAACAGCTCTTCCAAAATAAATGCTATAAAAAATACTCCAAGCTCCAATTCCATTATCAGCTTTCTTTATGCAAACTCCATTACACAGCAGGTAGAAATACAGAGGTGATTTTGATGTCACTTTTTAAAAAGTATCCAGGTGTAGACTGGGTACAGTGGCTCACACTGGGAGTGTAATCCTAGCACTCTGGGAGGCTGAGGCAGGAGGATTGCTTGAGTGTAGGAGTTGGAGACCAGCCTGAGCAACAGTGAGACTCCATTTCTACCCAAAATAGAAAAATTAGCCAGGTATGGTGGCATGTGCCTGTAGTCCCAGCTCTTGAGAGGCTGAGGCAGGAGGATCACTTGAGCCCAGAAGTCTGAGGTTGCAGTGAGCTATGAAGACACCACTGCACTGTAGCCAGGGCCATAGAGTGAGACTCTGTCTCAAAAAAAAAAAAAACTCGAAAAAGTACCCAGGTGTTTTCAGTTTAAAGGTAAATACTCTTTATGGAACCAGATGGAGTTTTCATAGAGAAGTAAATGCACTTTTCAAACCAAATCTTGTTGATGTTTTTATGAAGAGTTTCAGAGTTTATTGTGGAATAGCAATGAGGAAAAAAGATAAAACAAACCATCATACCAAGAAGCAATTCTGATGCTGAGAGAACTATTAATAACAGCCTCACGATGTTACAGATTATCTACCATCAGAGCTTAACATGCATGCATGCAATCAACATGCATCAAGTTTGACTGCTTTGCCAACTTGAAATTGATTATGATTCTAGCAGCAGTTGTTTATTTTCTTGTCTATGATGGAAAAAAGAGCTTCTGAAGAAAATCAATAGTATTGATAGCATATATGGGAGAGTGCTTCTTAACTTAAAAAATAACAAGTGTTCAAACTCTTTTTAGAATTCTTTTGCAAAAAGCAACATTGACTTAAGAAACAAAAGCCATTGTCTCATTGCACATACATTCATAGGCTGTTCTTTAGCAATAAAAATTAAGGAAAGTACTGACGTGCCATCAAGAGAGTTTCTCCAACCACAGTGAATATTCTTTGATCCATTCTCATGTTCTTCTCTGAGCTGCCTACTGACCAGCAGTGCTCTTCTGTAAGGACAAACGACCCTGACACAGACTAAAATTAATTGGCCAATATGGAAATGGTCTTGGACTGGTCAGAACTGAACCCAGATTGGGTTATCACACAATCCTAATCAAAACTAAAGCATAATTCTAACAGCCCTCCCTGTTAGCCACTTACAGGATGTCTATTTATATGCAAACAATGCAACTATAATGCACTTAGCCTGGTGGTTTCATGAACTATCCTATTCATGGTTTCATTAAAGTAAGCATTCTGGGAGGCTTAGAGAACAAATAGACACTTAAAAATTTCCACTGAATTTATTTATAATTTTTTTTCAAATTTATTCAGTTTTGGCTGGGTGCAGTGGCTCTTGCCTGTAATCCTAGCACTCTGGGAGGCCAAGGCGGGAGGATCGCTCAAGGTCAGGAGTTCGAAACCAGCCTGAGCAAAGGCAAGACCCTGTCTCTACTAAAAATACAAAGAAATTAATTGGCCAACTAAAAATATATAGAAAAAATTAGTCGGGCATGGTGGCACATGCCTGTAATCCCAGCTACTCAGGACGCAGAGGCAGAAGGATTGCTTGAGCCCAGGAGTTTGAGGTTGCTGTGAACTAGGCTGACGCCATGGCACTCTAAACCGGGCAACAGAGTGAGACTGTCTCAATAAAAAAAAAAAAAAATTTATTCAGTTTTCATAGACATTATCACCCACATTACCATTAATTTATAACTTAAATTAGTAACATGGCATTATCATGTTGAGTTCTGAAGAATTCACACTATAAATATATGCTTTTTAAATAATGAGATAGATTATGACTACACTTTCTTTAAGAGCAATTACATATTCTCCACCTTGCAGCAAATATTTAAATATAAGCTACCTCAGTGCATTTATATGTACACACATATTTATCAAGGGTCACCAAGACTTTGGTTCTGCCATTTTTTAAATATACTTTACATCAAAGGCATTGATATTCTTATCTGGCAAGATGACATCCCAAGCAAGATATGAATTAATCAGATATTTGGAAATCATTCAATTTCACATAAAAGTAAGGGAAGGAAAACACATTAACTGGCAATGAAAATGCATTTTTACCTATAAGAATATTGATTTGTTCATACAGATGGAAGATCAGTGGTTTACTTTAACAGCAGAAATATCTAATTTGGACCCTTAGGGTCTATTTTGCACTATAATTTCAAATATTTGAATGTTAAATTCTTCCACCAAGTTGCAAATTTATTTTTCTCTTGCATCAAAAATGTATTCCTCTGTATGATTTATTTATACTTTAGTAAAAATAATTTACTGCTAGATGACCTTATAAGACAGAAGAAAATGTGCTTATCTCTTTAATATCTTTTTAATCAGAAAACAGACTGGAATCCGTAAGGAACATTTAATCACATCTGGAGGAAGGGAAATTTAACTAACTTGCTACTTTCTTATGAAAGTGTTGAGAAAGAAACCCTTCCAAACAACTCATGCTGTTTGCTAAATCTCTTTCCCTAGAGAGAAAGCCAGTAATTCAGTGACAGTGACAAGAAAAACATATCCTATCTTTATGCTTTTTCTGCATGACTCATATGGAAAGGGAGGGGGGAAAAGAGTAAAATTCTTATCCCATAATCACAAGAAACAAGACTACAACTACCCAGTATTGTTATGTGTGGAGGGAACTCCTTGGAAAGAAATAAGTCAACATCCTCATCATATCACAGCAACACTAAAAGAACCATGCTATTTAAATTATAATGTACTTTAATTTTTTATATCTTAAAGATGAATGTTGAAGGCTATCATTTTAGCCTACCAGTTTTATTTTACAAATGAGGAAACTACGGCCCAGGAAAAGTAAGTTAGAAAATTAATGCTACAGGAAGGACTAGACTTCCTTGTCCCCTTGTTTTTAACCCACTGCTCTTTGTAAGTCAAATATCTACCAGCTCAGCCAGCTAACTTGGGACAAAGGATCTAGCCAACATTTATTGAGCACTTACTCTGAGCAGAGACAAGGAATCTTGCATGCCAGTTATCAATCCATTTCTCTCAGCTCCAAATTCACCCTTCAATACATGCTCTGCATTCATGAATTTCTTTATGCATTTCTCTTTCACAGAAAGCATGGTGTTAAGCTTCTTTTGTATAAGGCACTGCAGCAATATCGCAGAAGGAAGGGGCTCTCCTGTGGTGAATTAGCTAATTAAACTAATTTCTGGGATCACCTGGAATAAATGGACCTTTAAAAGTGATTTAAGGAAACTGAGCTGCTCTCTGGCCTTAAAATATGTGAAGAGCATGAGCATCAACATTGTGCGATGGTCACTTTTAACAAAACCAGCAAGTTTAAACAGAGAGAAGAAAAGTTCAAATCCCTAAATTCTCTCAACTAGGAGGAACTAATGTCTTTCTGTTATTATTTAATACGAAAGCTGAGACAACTGAGGACCGAACTCCTTCAGGTTATTCAGCCTCATGATTTCTTCCATGACAATTATAGCATCAGTCACTAAGGAGTGGGACACCAAGAATTTTATTAAGAGTGTTTGCCAGGATTTAGAAGATTTTCACTCCCACAAGCCTCCAACCCCTCCTCAGACAAATGAGTCAGCCTCTCTGCCCTGGCCTGATCAGGCTGTGCCCACTTTTTTTTTTTTTTTTTTTTTTTTTTTTTTAGACAGAGTCTCACTCTGTTGCCCAGGCTAGAGTGCCGTGGCATCAGCCTAGCTCACAGCAACCTCAAACTCCTGGGCTCAGGAGATCCTCCTGCCTCAGCCTCCCAAGTAGCTGGGACTACAGGCATGTACCACCATGCTCAGCTAATTTTTTCTATATATTTTAGTTGGCCAATTAATTTCTTTGTATTTTTAGTAGAGACGGGGTCTCACTCTTGCTCAGGCTGGTTTCGAACTCCTGACCTGGAGCGATCCGCCCGCCTCGGCCTCCCAGAGTGCTAGGATTACAGGCGTGAGCCACCACACCCAGCCTGTGCCCACTTTCTTAAAGACACTCACTCTCTTACCTGAATGAATCACTTTGCAAAGGGAAGCCACTTCCCAATTCTCGTCCTCAATCTTTCCCTCCCCCCAACTCTTTACAGTCTTCAGATATTAACTACAGTGAATGCTAGGAGACTAAACTCAAGAAGAAAATTCACTGTAGCATGTCGCTTAAATTTCAGGAAAGATACTATCCCACAGTGGTTAAGACTACAGGCACTGGCACCCGACTGCCTGAATTCTAGCTTTCCTTGTGACACTAACTATGTGACCTTCATCAAGGCCTTTACATACTTTTGCTTCCGTTTCCTCATCTGTAGAACTGGAATAATAAGTTTTCCCCTTAGGGTTTTTGTAATAATTAAAATGAGTCAATATATAATGTGCTTGAAACAGCAGGCACATAGTAAGTGCTACATACATTGTGGCCATTATTGCATGTTACATTACACTAGCTTTAGAACACAGTCCACTTGGGCTCCACCCAGCAGTCATCTCTTAGTGTAGTTAGACTCTGGCCTTTTCTGCCACCCAGGTTCCGTACTGACATGTTCCACACTTCTGGATCACTGCCACTCTCAACACAGTCAATCTGCACAGCTTCTGTGCAGGTCGCCAAGTAAAAAAAGACAATTGTCACCACCCAACTCGGTCACTTGTCTGCTGCCCAGATAGAGGTCAATATACTGAGACAGCAGGAGTTGCAGCAGAGAGAGAGTTTAATATCACAAGGCACCGAGCCAGGAGATGGGAGAAATTTCTCAAGTCCATCTCCCTAAGAATTTGGGGGCTAAGATTTTTAAAGGTGGTTTGGTGAACAAAGGGCTACGGAATTGGGTCTGTTGATTGGCTGGGTTTGAACTCATAGCACTGGGAAACAGAAATTGTCCTCTTGGCTGAGACAGTTTCTGGGTAGAGGGTCAGAGGACCTGTTGGATGAATTCCCATACATGGCCACTGGTCCAGTCAGTTGGTACCCCCGAGAACGCAGAGTCTAGAAGATATCTCAAATACCACTCTGAGGTTTGACAATAGCAACGTTATCTAGAGAAGCAATTGGAGAAGTCACAAGTCTTGTCCCTGTTAAGGATACATGACACTTAAGTAGTAAGCAATTATAGCAGTAGGCAAGTTAGGGAACAATCACGAGTTAACTTTTAGTTATGTCTTACTTCTGTAGAAATCAGTCTTTTATCACAATTCCTGTCTTACGGCCTTACATTATTTTAATATAGGCAGCTTCACAATGACAAAGCCGTATGTGCCAATGCCAGATTCATCTTAGTTAATCTGCAACATGAAAAAGAAGCAGAATTGTATACTGAGATCAAAACAGTGAGGCCTAGATTATATTCCCCTTTTTATAAAACTACCATTTCCCACTTTACGAGCTGTTGTGGACTGATTGTTTATGTCCCCCCAAAATCCACATGGTGAATTCTAACCCCCAACGTGATGGTATTTAGAGATGTGGCCTTTGGTGGGTAATTAAGAGCCTTCATGATACAAATTAGTGAAAATTATAAGAAGAGACCAGAGAGCTTGCTCCATAGAGACAGCTCCACCATCCTTCACCACCAACCCCCATGTGAGGACACTGGGAGGAAGTGATGGCTATTCACAGCCAGGGAGACACCAGAGCCGGACCATGCCGGCACCCTGATCTCAGACTTCCAGCCTCCGTAACTGTGAGAAAATAAACACAGCTGCTTAGGCCACCCAGTCTATGATACTTTAGTATGGCAGTCCCAGCTAACCAAGACACAGGCATAATCTTTTGTCCTCACAAGAGGGCGTAAGACCCAGTCCCTTGCCCTCAGGGAATATGCAGTTTAGTGATTAGGTGCTATACCAGGTCATTAGGCACAGAGATAGGTACAAGGATAGCTTGAAGGAAGGAATATACAAACTACCGCCTCAACACGCACCCACAACTCCCTGCCAAATGCCAGGGGTTTGTTTGGTTCTTTCTTTTTTTTTTTAGTTGATCTAGATAGTTTTTGTTTTTTTTTATTGGGGGAAAACTACAAAGCATTTACAGTACAATGTTTACAGTCACAATTTGTAGTGAGCTGATTTCCCAAAATATATTACCACTCAAGTTGACTTATCTTGTTACATTCAAAAACCTACTCTGT
>CAUYRT010027982.1:0-24915 GCA_963574885.1 Lepilemur ruficaudatus | reverse complement strand
GCCTGGGCTAGAGTGCCGTGACCAGCCTAGCTCACATCAACCTCAAACTCCTGGGCTCAAGCGATCCTCCTGCCTCAGCCTCCCGAGTAGCTGGGACTACAGGCATGTGCCACCATGTCCGGCTAATTTTTTCTATATATTTTTAGTTGGCCAATTAATTTCTTTCTATTTTTAGTAGAGACGGGGGTCTCACTCTTGCTCGGGCTGGTTTTGAACTCCTGACCTTGAGAGATCCTCCCGCCTCGGCCTCCCAGAGTGCTAGGATTATAGGCGTGAGCCACCGCGCCCGGCCTGTTCCTCTGAATTCTAAGGCCAAAAACAATGTGCCATCACTGCCCAACATCTTTTCTGATTATATTATTAATTTCTATTAATGTTAACTGTGGTTCATTCAGAAAGAAGGAATTTATCATATATTACAAATATTAGGTGACCCTATAGTATAAAATTTTTAAAAAATCTCCCAAATTGCAATGTTGGAATATGTATACAAGAATGCTTTTCACCAGGCTACTAGTTTCATTTATGAAATTCAACTTTCTGAACAATGACTGAGGAAACGATGATAATTTCATCAAGCGTGGATCTTAAAAGAAGCAACAAAAGACCAGCGTGAGGTATAAACGTGGCTGGGATGAACGGTCAACCACAACATGCTTTTGTTGGCAACGCCATATGTTCCATGCCAAAATGGAAGCTTTGGCAGATAAATTCAGGAAAGCAGGCGGCATTCATTATCTATTTCTGCGTAACAAATTACCACAAAATTTAGCAGCTTGAAACAATTCAGGCCTATTATCTCATAGTTTCTGTGGATCAGGAATCCAGGAACAATTATCTGGATCCTTTGCTTCAGGGCTTCTCCCAGGCCGCAATGAGCTTTGTTCTTATCCGTAGCCTCCACTAAAGAAAGACCCACATCCAGCTTATGTAGTTATTTGCAGGATTCAGTTTCTTACTGGTTGTTGGCTGGGGGTCACCCTCAGGTCCTTGCTATGGGGACCTCTCCAACATGACAGCTTGGTCCATCAAGGCGTACAAGCAAAGAAGCAACATGTAACCTAATCATGGAAGTGACATCCCTCGATGTGACCATATTCTATATGTTATTAACAGAAGAAAGCTGCTCTAGGGGAAAGGATTGGACAAGACTGTGAATACCAGGTGATGGGATCACCAGGGCCCTCTGAGAGACACTCTGCCTTTCCGGCTGATTCACCATCCACTTTTAGTGTATTTCAGTCAGTGTAAAATGTGCTCAAACTTTAGCACATTTCCAATTCTCTAGCAGGAAGATACAATCACAGAATTACAGTACCTGTTTTTCTTGGCTTTATTATTTTTTTAAGGAATATTTAATATGGTCACAAGCACAACTGGTTCCAACAAAGAATTTTACCACAGATAAGTAATCAAATATACCTCACTCTCTCCACATAAGATACAAATGAACAATATGATACAACATTGTCCTCTAGTACACATGAAGGGAACAAGAGAAAATGTAAATGATAAATATGGGTGTGGTGAAAATGGATTCTGCTAGCCACATAAAATTCTTACACAACTAATGGTTTTTGAAATACATTAGCAACATATAATAACATCTTCATACTGTTCTCATAAATAATACTGGGCACTAGATATAAGCACACACACTTAAAAATTAATCCAGTCACTAAGACAAACATGCCTTAGAAAAAAGCTGTCCAGTCTGATAACAGCAATGCCCTGAAACAGCAACAGGAATAGGAACATTTCAGGTAAATTGCTAGAGGCTATGTTTTGTTTTCTAAGAAATTATACTTCTCAAGGATTGATGATAGCGTTATGAAAAACAAGGAACACTGAGCTCACTTTAAGGAAGATTTCTCCTGAATGCTGTCTAATTCAACGCAAATATATCTATAAAACAAAACAAAGACAAAATGTCTCTAGCACCCTTCAATCTAGCATGTTTGTTCAATGCTGCCTTCATCAGTGCTGTGGGTGATATTATTGCTAAACCAAATGTTTCTTCAACATGAAACCTGAAGTTAATTTTGCTGGAAAATGTGACCATGTTCTATTACTTTGTTCAAATCTGATCCTCACACAATTGAGAAAAGAATCTCCTGTCATGTCCTTATTATTTATAGGTGGACAAGCAAATCATAAGAAATAAAGCCAAAAGATCATGCCATAAGATTTCTCATCTATCTATGAGCAAAACAGGCATTCACATAATATCTCAATCAGCAGGCTCATCACAGAGATTCATAGGATGGCGTTCCAGAAAACCAACACTGTCCACAAGCAATGACCTTCATTAAACAAAAACATCCAGTGTGAAAGTAACATCAAAAGATAAAAACTGAAATACAAACCGAACACTTCTTTATAATAGAGGACAGTTCAGGGTTAGTGTGTGCCACTAACTACCACAGGAGAGAAAATAAATTTAATAAACATATTCTAAAATGCAATATACCCACTCACTATGTTTAAAAAGTAACCAATCAATAACAAAGAGAAAGAATAGCAGCAATGCACAACCAAATCTATAAATATTCATCAGGCAAGATAGTGTTGTATGATACAAAGCTTATAAGTGTTGGTGTCCCAACTATCTATCAGCTACTAACTGTCTGACCTTGGAAAGTCTAACTTTTGAGACTCAGGAAAATGAAGACAACTGTATCTACCTCACAGAAAATACTAAACCATTTTTTTCTCCCACTTATTTCTGTAGTTTTATTAGTTTCTTTCAATCATAAGTAAAATTTATGAATAAGAAAGGATTGTATTGATTGTTGAAGCGTTAATTAGACATATTACAATTTTCTCTGGGACCAACAAAAGTAGTGACTTTCTTAGGACAACCTTATAGAGTTCTTATGAAGATTATTTTAAAGAGCTTTTTCTGGCATCTATGTAACATTCACTAGACAGGTGTATGTTAAATATTAATAAAATGAAAATAAATAAAACATAATACATGGATAAGTAAAGACACTAAGGAATGGCAAGGAAGAAATAAGGGAAGTGGAAAGAGAAATAAGAGTATTAAAGTTAGAAGAAAAAGACAATGGGAGGGGTGATAGGGAGAATACTATCCTCCTAAAAGATATCAATGTCCTACCTCCAGAACCTATAAATATGTTATGTTACATGGCAAAGGGGAATTTAAGTTTGCTAATCAGCTGGCCTTAAAATAGACAGATTATCTTGGATCATACAGGTGGGCCCCATATGATGAAAAGAATCCTTAAAAGTGGAAAAAGGAGGTGTAAGAGGAAGTCAGCGTGATGCAACATGAGAAGGGTTCAACCTTCCATTGCTGGCTTTGAAGGTGGAAGGCTGCCACAAGCCTAGAAATATGGAAAGTCTCTAGAAGCTAAGGCAAGACAACAGACTCTCCCCGACAGCCTCATGAAAACAATGCAGCCTTGCCAACACCTTGATTTGAGCTGAGCGAGACAAGTGTTGGACTTCTGACCTACAGATAATGCATTTGGTTTAAGTCATTAAGTCTGCGGTTATAGCAACAATAGGAAACTAACCCAGGAGGGTAAGAAGTAGCAAGAAAGCATATCATTCTGGCAAAAAAAAGAACAGACTAATGAGTCTGGTTGTCATTGATGCTGAAGAGTCAGAAATCCCTTCCATCAGTACACAATTCCTTTCTGACAAAAAGGAAAGTCTGCTTGACACTTTAGCTAGTGTGGCTGTTATGCCAAGATTGTTTAAGAGAGAGGCAATACAATACGGACTACAAAATACAGACATGAAGTCAGAAGACATGGCAGTTAGCCCTGAAATACCTTCTAAAATATATCAGTTATCTCCAAATTAGAGTCACAGATGGAAACATTTCTTCTTGAATAACACAAAGGCCAGCCATAGTGAGAAAAGCAGAAATGTGCCCAGATAAATGATCTGCAGTTGACACAGCATGGCTCCTCTCTAGACAGGGTGAAATTTTTAGCTGATAATTAAGCACCAAATGAACCATTTGAAAATTTCAGTGCCATGAGCAGAGGAAAATTAAATTAAATCAGAATTAACATATTAGGTCTGGGTTGAGTAAAGACAGATTATTGCTTTGTCTGGAGTCTGTCTTGTTAAGGAGAAGCTATTCTTCAAAACATCCAACTCTAAAACACAATTGATAGGATGACATTAGCAAGTAAACATGATAATTGAATCATTTAAGTTCAAACAAATGTGCAACAGAATGTTCTGTTGGTTACAAGGACAATGCTTCAGGGGAACTATATGAATGTGTTTGGTATTCAGTTCGACTCAACACATACTATTGAGCCAGGCATAGTATTAGATGCCTAGACTTTAAAGCTGAATAAGACACAGTCCTTACCCTTCATGGAACTCAGTCTGGCGGAAGGAGATGTGGTAGATAATGAACTAAAATATAACAAACAATGTTCAAAGAACCACAAACTGACATTGAGTCTCCAACCATAAAAGTCCACAAATGGAAGAAACCATTTGCCCATAGATGCCTCAATCTGTGAATGACAAAATTTAAGGACAACTTTAAATCAATGAGTTCTTAATGTTATTTTTATCACAGATCCCTTCATGGATCTGATGAAAATCATAAACCTTTTTTTTTTTTTTTTGAGGGGAAAGGGTTCAGTTGTGGATAGAGGATAACAAATACAAAGGTACTCACACACATAGATACATTCACTTTTGGGGTGTTCACCTGAGCCCCTCATTCAGAATATCTTATATCAACTGAAGATATGTACATTTTAAATTACTGCTAAACATGTACATTAAAATAGGCATGCAAAATTAACCCTTTATAGTAAAGTTTATTAAAAGCTTTAACACTAATGGTCGAGGGTGAAAATGTACCCCATAGAGTTTGGGAGCTCTACTTTTAGCAAGCAAGACATACTCTGAAGGTCTCAATTTTTAATTTAAAAAAAAATCCTTAAGACTTTTTTATCTGATTTCATAATATTTCTACCTTTTATTATAAAAATGTTTTAATTATTTACCATTTAAGAAATACTTAAAATAGCCCCTTGACCTCTATTTCTCAGCCCCCATATCTCTCCAAAACAAAATTTACAGTAAAGTGGACACCCCCAGTAGATATGCTATGTGCCATACTCACCCTAAGGTTTTACAACGCCCTAGGCACATTACTATATACCCCCAGAGTGAGAATATCCTAGTATGAAAAGCACAATGTGAGAATTTGTTAAAGAGGTTCTTTCATGGAAAGGAATTTGTACACAACATAATTTACAAAAAGAAAATTGATTTATATATGGGCTACAACATAAATATTAAAAACCATCCACACATATGCATGTACACGTATTTATAAATTGCTTCATTTTAAAACTCATGTGGTCCAAGTTTACCTACATTGAAGAAAAATTACTCTTCCTACAAAATGAAATATGAGCCCTTCAAAATAACAGACAAAAAGTATGCCTCAAGTTAAAATAATTTTTAATTGGATTAAAATTTTAATTTATTTTATTTTTTAATATGCACTGCAAAAGTAATTTTAAAATTAACAATATTAATATTTTATACCATTTTTGAAACAGTGCAAATGGTTTTCAAAGCACTGCATCAGATTTTTCTTCTCCATTTGAAAACTGGCCAAATTCTGTAACAGATCTAAACAAAATGAAGAAAATTTTGCACATTATTTTTATTCCATAGAAAATGTATGCCATTTCCCTCCAACAGGGTAGAAACCTACTTGGGAATAAATGGCTGATTTTTCCCACATACAACCAGACTGAATTTCAATGACTTTTTTATTTGTTAGTTTAGCCATTATGTCTAAGAATAAAACATCCAACATTTCTCTAAAATATAAGCTAGAGGCTAAGAAAATCAAGACATTTTTTGGTTAATATTGGCTTAAGAATGAAATTAATGATAAATAGATACTCATTCAAAAAACATTTACTGACCATCTGTTATAGAGAACACTACATTAGGCCCTGGGAGGAGAAAGCTATAAACTTCTAGGCCAGGTGTTCTGCTAAGTGCTTCACCTACACTGCCTCCTGTACTCTTCATGTCAACCCCATGCCATAGGGATTAATAACATCCCCACTTCATATTTGAAGAAAATGTAGCTAAATCAACTTGCCCCGGGGTGCACAGTGTAAATGATACAGCTTAGATTTGTACTCAGGCCCATCTATCTCCAAACCCCCTGCCGGGAATCAACCAGCAACTGCCCGTCACATGCAAGGTGTCCTTTGGGTTGTGCTGCTTTTGTTTTCATATGTTGCATTAGTTTCTGCACCCAATTCTGAGTCCAGGACCTCTTGGGTGACATGTTATCCATTTCTTAGATCCAGATGAAGTTCTCTGAGATTCAGAAATGTGTGCCCAAGATAAATTAGTTATTTCCAACATACCCAATATACAATACTCAATAAGGACCCAATCATAGCAATTTTTTAAATTAAAATAATAAACTAATTCAGAAAAGGAGAAAGGCAAAAAAAACACTGCACAGAGCTCCCTAGTCCACCTTAAAAATCAGACCCAATTGGGCAGAAAGAGCCAGCACTCTCTGCTCTGGATGTGAGAGTTTGCTCTTCATCAGCAAACTTGCCAACCCTAGTTCTCTCTAGAAGGACTTTCTCGGTCCTCTGTCTTCCGAAGTCCTGTGGTTACACCTACAAGGAGTATGTTCCTTGTCCACTGTCCTCCATATCCACACATATCCCAGAGATAGATCCACAGATGAGGGTCAAGAGCTGCTTCCCAAATGCGGATAAGGATAGTGACCCGTTGTTAGCACCAACAAATGGGGAGGCCTGAGGAGTGTTTCAAGGTCTAGATGGTCTTAAGCTATATACTCTGCCAGCTGGAGTGTCTTTGGCAACCCAGTTCGGCAATTACTTAATAAATTCCTGGCTTATTTGGTTCCTGGATAGACTTTGCTTCTGGAGACTCCAGGGTCCCTTCCACAGGCTCCTGGGCCCTGCCCTTGGCTTTCACTTTAATGGCCTCTGCTTTGAGGCAATCAGAAACTGTAGCCTTGGGCAAGGAAGCACACCTGCCCTTCTCACTGTTTACTATCAGACGTGATCACCTTGCAGAGGGAAATGCTTAACGAGAGGAATGTAGGAGATCCTGAGAGCTCAGGCTTTTTTCTTTTTTTGCCCTATTTTTATCTCCAGTGTAACATCCAGCTCCCTGCCTGTAGTTGCCTTTGAAAATGAATTTGGCTTTTAAATCAACCAACACAGATTTTAGGCTCTAGGCTAGACAAAGAGTTAAGTTCATCAGCAAACCTGCCAGCCAAACCAGTTCTGCTCTCTTAACAAAATTAATTGTTCTTGTGTGTCTTTTTAAAAAATAGACCACTCTCAGCTCAGTCTTTTCTCTTTCTTATAGGATATCACCAAAGTCTTCACGGAGAAGCAGACCATTTTACATCCTGAATTTTCCCTATTTCCCTAATATTCTAGCCTGGGTAGGCACAACATCTACATCTCAAGGTATAGCAGGCAGCAGTTTAACTGACCATTTTGCAAACACATAACCATGGATCCCCAGTTTTTGAACTCAGAAAGAGAGGTCCGCTCTCTACCCTCAACTACCCAAGATCTTAAAAGCAAGGAGCCTTATTTTGAAAGAGAATTTCAACATTTCAGCAGCTCCTCCAGAAATGTGACAGATGAAACTGGTACAGGTACCACCACACCCTCCTGAATCCCACTAAATGACAAGAAAGGGATACAAAGGCACAGCCCTACAGCTATAAAAAGACCAAAGACAGATAGACCAGTGTAACAAACACATGAGGAAGCTGACACCTAAACTGGCAGCAGACAGCCCTGAAGCTGGAGACTTCATACCCCAAAACCCCAGGAATCTGAGGCAGCAGGAATCTCCGAAAGTAGGGAACCATATGGACGGCAGACAGACGTTGGTAATATGTGTTGAAAGAGCCACTGAGGTCTCCAGATCCTCTCTCTAGGTCTTCCTGGCTGGGTGGCTGTCCCTTTTTCTGCTCCAGGAGAAAACCTGGACGATTACTCTGCAGCTAGTAAGAGAGAAGGACTTGGAGCTCAGTGATGTACTGTACCTGAAAACCAGGGATAAGTGAAAACCTACAGAGAGAACTGTGAGCCGCCCCGAAGTCCTCTTCCCTCGCTGTCTCCCAGAACACTGCAGCCAGGCACATATCTCCCCTGTGAACTGACCGCCCAAGAGGAGACCTACGCCTCCTGACATTGGAGATACTCCATCAGTGTGGCTCGCTAGTCATTTGCAGAGTTTCAATTAGCCTTTTTGTGTCTCACCCTTAGAAAGCAATTGCAGCAAGACCACCAAACACCTGAGGAAAGCCTCTAGAAAAACTGAGTCCCAAAGTAATCAAAATAAAACAGGAACCTGGAAATATCAAAGATGATGGAGAAAAAAAAATCTTTTAAATTCTGTTTTAAATATCTTCAAACAAATAAGAGCATATCACATTTATAAAACAGAAAAAAAGAGGCTCTAAAATATTCAAGAAACAAGCACTCTCAGTGTTCTGATGTCCACAACAACAACAAAAAAAGGATTTAAAAAATTAAAATGTGATAGCAAATAGCACAAATGAAAAAAATTACTTAAAAGGTTGGAAGATAAAGTTGAAGAAATCCTCCTGAAAGTGGGTTAAAAAGTTGGACTATAGGAAAGAAATTACAAGAAAATTAGGAAATCAATCCCGGAGGTCCTACTTTTAAGTAACAGTTGCTCCAGAAAAAAAGATGAGAGAAAATGGAGAGGGGGAAATTATAAAAGAAAACTATTTTTTTAATGCTTCAGATTCTATAAGATGAATTTCTAAAATGAGAGAGCTCATTGAATGCTCAACTATAAGGATGAAAATCATCTGCCCTGATGCACATCACTGTGAAATATTGAAACACTGGGAACTACAGTGTTCCAAGTGAGAAGATCCAGGTAAGGTCAAACATAGGATCAGAAATGAAAATAGCCTCAGATATCTACTATTAATAGCAATACAGTAAACTCTAAACAATGGGAACAATTGTGAGAGTAGAAGAAAAATTTACATCCCCTGAACACTTTTTCAGTATGATCATAGGGACTGTGGGATACAGCTGACAACAAAACCAGAAGAAATTTCTTTAAGAGATAAACAAAACTGATAAATTATTTCCCGTGTTTAAATGTTAAAAAGAGATTTACAGTTCTGCCAGAGTTGAGAATGAAGGAGCGACTAGTCATAGGAAATTGATCAAAGGAGAAATGAGACGATTATTAATTTCAGGAAGAATAAAAGGTTATATACTTACAGCATACTTCTTGGTTCACCTGCAAGTAATAGTTTTATGATATTACAACCCCAAAGAAAGATCTAATAAGATTATAATACTAAAATAACTTTAAGTGTTTGCATATGTAAATTTAGGATGGGGTTATGAGAACATAAAAAAGTTAAAAATCTTACTTTTGTTTTATTCCAATGTATTAGTTTGCTAGGGCTTGCCATAACAAATAGCACAGACCAGATGACTTGAACAACAGATTTTATTTTCTAATAGTTCTGGAGGCTAGAAGTTCAAGATCAGGTGTGGGCAGGGTTGGTTTCATTCTGGTCTTTCTCCTACTCTCTCATGGCTTATGGACGGCTCTTTGAGTATCTTCCCATCATCTTCTCCCTGTGTATGTTGGTGTCCTAATCTCTTCGTACATGGATGCAAGTTAGACTGGATTAGGGCACACCCTGATGTTCTCATGTTTACTTAATTACCTCTGAGAAGACCCTGTCTCCAAATAAGGTCACATTTTAAATTACTGGGGGTTAGGGCTTCAATATATAAATTTGGTGGCGAGGCATAATTCAGCCCATGACACACAGCAAGTCAGGAGATAATATCCAAAACTAAAAAAATCTTATTATTAGAAACATGGAGGCAAATAGTTGAAGCAGCTCAAAGAGTTCAAAGTATTTGTCTCTGAAGAATGGAAATCTGGTGAGCAGAGGTTGCGCAGGGAATTGCTTTTCTGCTATAAGTCTTATAGAGCTGGGTGTCCTTTTTTATAAAGCATGTATTTAAATATGATAAAAACAAACAAATTGAAATATTTCAACATAAAAATAGTTATGAAAATTTGAATAATCATCAAATACATTATCTAGAATATCATTACCAATTAGTCAAAATTTTCAACTTCTTATCAGTGGCTTAAGGGTGCAATATTTTATGACGTTTAAGGCATAAATAACTAAGAAATGGTGATAAATTCACCAGAACTCACAGTATTTTAAAATGTAAAACACTTGAGTTTATTACTTTCTAGGCAGCAATCATCTAAAGAAAGACTCGTGTATATAAGACATCACAAGATTATCCTATCACTGACACATATAAAATGAGTCTTTTTCTTTGTTTTCCATTTTTTGAGAAAACAAAAGGGTGAATCATGAAAGCCATTAATATTCTATCAAAGAGGACCCTGAAGGCTGGAGGAAATCAACTCTAAAGAGGAACACTACCCCAACCCCCATCTAATTTAAAAAACTGCGCTCTGTAGGCGGGCAACTTAGTCAACTGTGGCCATGTGTACGAGCCAAAACTGCCCCCTCATAGACTCCTCATTCCAGAAGTTAGAATTGCCATGGAAACATTCACCCCAGCTACAGCTAAAAGATACTGGTGTGGGCAGTGAGTCCTATTTACAGAGGTATCAGAAAACCACAGCCACAGCATGAAAATGGGAGGCCAGCTCTTTTAGGACAAGCTCAGCTGGCAAAGCCATCAGTCACACATGTCATGAGGGCCACGACCCCACCAGGCTGATCGCTGAGGTCAGTTGAAACCATGGAATGACTGGTGTGCTATTTATAGTAAATGCACCATCAGTTGGGATGCCCCACCTTGGTCAAAAACAGGTCTGGGTGACTCCAGAGACTTTTCAATCCCCCTCAATCTGCAAGTGTCCCTGCCACACCTTATACAGGATGTGGTTTCTATCTTCTCCTTTGGCATGGTCCCAGGCTCTCCTGACTGTGGGGATGGCCCTTAGTAGGCACATGACATCTTCTGCACCACCCATGCTCAGTGATTAACAGCAAATACCCTCCTCATGTCAACAAGATGTTCGGCCTCCATGGGACAGCAAGATGCCCACTACCTGTGCACAGCCCAACTTCCACACAAGTTTTGGAAGGTGTTTTCTAAGCTCTTTAAGTTTCTTGAACAACTGTCTTCCCCTCCCTCTCGCCAACAGATGGCAGAGCCAAGAAGAAGCATCAACTATATACTTGAAGTAACTATAAGGAACTTATACCTACTATAATATAATATGCTATATATACTATACATACTATAGTATAGCTCCCTTTTTAAACGGCTGCCTTGACCAGTTTGAGGTCCTGGGTAGAGGCCAGTCACCTCTTCTTTTTTCACAGCTAATTAAGGCCATATTCCAACCACTTCCCTTATAGGATTCTCATACTCTGGGTCACTATGTACCCACCCTAATTACCCTAGGGCCAGGTACTAGATATCTAAGGACAGCTCCTCTGTCCCAAAGCCTGAAGAATTATTTAAATAAGCCAATCCAGAGAGAACTCTCAAAACTTCACTAGCCCCAGCCCACTAAGCCGTCCCCTGCAGTTCCAGCTTGCTGTTACCCTATCCCTTGGTGCAATCTCCTGTGTGCCCTGCCTTCTCCCATGTGGAGCTGTAATTAACAAAGTGTTCTGCCTTTCATCTATCCATGTGTCAGTGTCTTGCCATCAAAAGAACCTTTAAATCTTATAAAGCACCTATCCCAAAAGCCACATCTTGCAGAATTTGCTTATAATGATTCCCTGCATCCTTCTACTCACCATATAACTACAGCTTCTACCCCTGCCTATTTCTATTTCTCCTGCAAATCCCAAAACTATTGCTACTCCAAAAGCTCATCAGCATCTGGGGAAAGCTACAGGCTTCCTCAAAGCCCTCCATACCATCCAGTACTACAGACCTCCAAGAAGAGAGGTCAACTTCCCTTTGACTTGTACCTGACTTTTACCGTAAGTCCTAATACAGACAGACCTAAAAAGTGATTACTTTAAGTTAATGATCTGCCAGCAAAGGACACAAGTTATTTGGTGGAAACTGCCTTGCACCCTGTATCCTGAAATATAAACATGGAATCTTTGCAGAATGTCCCTTGCTTTGATTCTGAGCTCTGCTGTCACGATGTGCAATTATAGTTCTAAATATTAGCCTATGTCCCAAAATAAGCACCAGCAACATACCTACATTTCCATTTCCTTCCCTCAAGTACAAGTAGTCAAATAAATGTTTACCTGTGTGTCTTAGCCCATTTGGGCTGCCATAACAAAATCTCAAAGGCTGAGTAGCTTATAAACAACATAAATTCATTTCTCACAGTTCTAGAGGCTAGGAAGTCCAAGATCAAGGTGCCAGCAGATTCAGTATCTGGTGACGACTTTTTTTCTAGATCAAAGATGGTGCTTTCTGGCTGTGTCCTCACATGGTGGAAGGGCTGACCTAGCTCTCTGAAGTCTTTTTGAGTCCTCATAACCTAATCACCCCCCAAAGACCCCACCTCCTAACACCAGCACACTAGTGATTAGGTTACAACATATGGATTTTGAGGGGGTACAAACATTCAACTACAGCACTATGTGTTACTGATAGAACATATAAATAGACACCACACAAGTCAACACACATTTTAGATACTTAGCAATCCTCCTCCATGCAAAATGTGAAGTGCTTTCATTTTGTTTAGTTGCAATTCCTTTAGTCATAGTGGCATTCTTCAAGTTCCACAGATTGAGCAGTACGTTTCCAAATGAGATGTCCAAAGAGGACCTTTAACAATTAAAGGAAACTACAGTCAATAGTAGAGGAAGACAAAAAGCCTACCTGAAGCAAGAGAACATTTCAAAAGATGCCACAGACTGAATTCTCAGAAGAAAGAATCACATATCCAAATTTTGTTAGTCTCCACAAAGATTTTTAGGAGGCAAATTAAACAGATTGTTAGAATTTTAAAGACAATGGAAATAAAATTTAAAAGGTAAAAAAAATGTTACCAAGGTTATCATTTCACCCACAAAACCAAAGCTAGAACTAAGATCCAAAATTTACACAGCCTACAAGACCCATACACGCCCATATCTTCAGTACTTTTCTGTGTTATACAAAATCGTTGTGTATCTCTAAGTGTAATGAAGTTTTAAGCTATAATATAAAATTTGGGGAATAGAAAACTGAAACACGCCAAAAAAAACCACACCAAATATGTCAGAGATGTTTAAACTTACAGATCTTCATAAATAGAATAAATTAGATGTTTTTCAATATTGTTTGAATATAGTTTTCCCACTATCTTTAGACTATAATTCACTTAGTATATAAGGTTCCCTCCAAGTTCATTATCACTATGGAATTTTAAGCCACTGATCTCTTCTTAGATCTTTTCTTTCTTACAATAATGTCAAACTAAATTAAGTATTTTAAAAATATAGTTCTGCGTATATATTACCATATCTTAAGATACATAATGAATACAGGAGGGAAAAGATATTTTAACATACAAAACCATTTCTTACCAGCATTAAAGTCTGTCAATTTAAATGAATTTCACAATATCTCAA
Source organism: Lepilemur ruficaudatus (assembly GCA_963574885.1). Taxonomy (NCBI): domain Eukaryota; kingdom Metazoa; phylum Chordata; class Mammalia; order Primates; family Lepilemuridae; genus Lepilemur; species Lepilemur ruficaudatus. The sequence continues at coordinate 11,276 of CAUYRT010027982.1, read as the reverse complement.
AAACTTTCTCAACAAATTTAAATGACCAAATTTAGCCTCTCAAAGAATAAACCTTTTCTTCCAGACTCCATTCATATTCCCAATAGTTAATGTGAAATGTTTAAGATTACAGTCGTCCCTTGATATCTGTGGAAGATTGGTCCCAGCACCCCCAAGGATCCCAGAATCCTCAAATGCTCAAGTCCCTGATATAAAATGGCATAGTATTTGCATATAACCTACACACAACCTTCCATATGCTTTAAACCATCTCTAGATTACTTATAATATCTAATGTAATATAAATGCTATGAAAATAGTTGTTGAACTATATTGTTTTATGTTTGCATTTTTTATTGTTGTATTGTTATTTTTTATTGGTTTTGGGGTTTTTTTCTGAATATTTTTGATCTGTGGTTGGTTGAATCCTCTGATACGAAACCTGCAGATACAAAAGGCTGACTGTATGTAAAAATATCTCCTTATCTCAGAAAACTCTAAAGAGTATATGATAAATATATTGAATTTCTAAAGCTGTATTTATCAAAAGTACTTAAAGTAGAGTGTTAAAGAGTTAAATATAGTCTATCACTTTATTTGTAAAGTTAACCCTCTGTATTATGCAAATAAATGCTATGGAAAACAGGATGGAGATTCCTCAAAGAACTAAATGTCGACCTACCATTCAATCTAGCAATCCCACTGCTGTCTATCTACCCAAAGGAAAAGAAGTCATTTTATCAAGAAGACATCTGTATTGGAATGTTTATTGCAGAACAATTCACAATTGCAAAGATGTGAAATCAACCCAAGTGCCCATCAATTCATGAGTGGACTAACCAAATGTGGTCTCTATATACCATGGAGTACTACTCAGTCATAAAAAAGGATTAATTATTACCTTTTGCAACAATTTGGATGGAACTGGAGACCATTATCCTAAGCAAAGTATCTAAACAATGGAAAAACACACACCATTTGTACCAGCTATTAAATTGGAGCTAAACGATAAGTACACATGTGCACAGAGGGAAGTAAAACTTAGTGGAAATCAGGGAGGGTGGGGGGATGGGCAAAAACCTACCTAACAGGTACAATGAACACTATTTGGGTGATGAGCACATTTTTAGCTTTGACTCAAGCATTACAAAAGCAATCCATGTAACCAAAAACATTTGTACCCTCATAATATTTTGAAATTTTAAAAAATGGTATTTCTTTTCATGAAATATCTGAGAATGATATAGTATATACCATGATTTTACTAATGAATAACTGATAGATGGAAATTTTCTCTAGATAATTAAAATCTAAAGCTCTGGGATTTAAATAAATTATCAATCCTAAAATACTATGTCCAAGCTATATACAATAATAAAATGAAAATAAGGTAATGCTGCCACCACAAACTGCTGCCTTAAGCAAACTGTTGCCTCAAGCAACAGAAATTTATTGTCTCACAGTTCTGGAAGCCAGAAGTCCAAAATCAAGGTGTCAGTAGGGTTGCTTCCTTCTGAGAAAGATAATCTATCCCAGCTCTCTCCCCTGGCTTCTGATAGCATCAGGCATTCCCTCCCTTACAGATAGCGTTCTCTCTGTGTCCCCATATCATCTTCCTCCTGCATATTTCTCTGTGTCCAAATTTCCCCTTTTCATGAGGACCCCAGTCATATTTGATTAGGGCCCCACCCTAATGGCCTCATCTTAACCTGATCATCTGCAAAGATCCTATTTCCAAATAAGGTCATATTCACATGCACCGGGAGTTAGAACTGCAACATATCTATAGAGTGAGGAATAAAATTCAACCAATATTAGGTACTAACTAAATATCATGAAATCCCACAGCATTTGCCATCTCTTCTCTTAGAATTCTTTCATTTACCAAAATTAAGGAAAAGAGTACCGTATACCCCTGTCTTAAAAATATGTGAGACCACAATCCTATTTGGTGAAGCTATTAGCCACTCAATAAAGCTTTTGAAGATGTTTACAGAAGGAGTTTCTATAACTTTTGTCAGCCTATTAGTGCTAAAGAGCTGTCGCTGTCAGTTTCCTCTTTGAGTCCAGCTCACTGCCCTCTATTACTGCAAATCTTCATGGCTAGCATAGAGGCACAAGGGATTAATAAAGTATCAAGTTTCTCAGTGTGGTTCATTTAAAAGAGACTGGTCACCTCATATCCTTTGTGGGGAGAGTCAAATTATAATAAGAAAGAAGGCCCAATTTAAATCCACGTGGTCTTCATGCGACAACATCTATTTATTGAGTACTTATCATGCCAGGCACTGTTCTTGGCACTGAATGAAATGGACAAAAATTCCTGCCCTTACAAAGTTCAGCTGATGGGGGGGATAGGAAATAAACAAAATAAGATGTAAAATATATAGCATGTTAGATGGTTATAATTGTTGCACAAAATAAAGAAGGGAAGGAAAATAGAAAATGCCAGAAGGCAGCAGATTGCAACTTTAAATAGGTTGTTCAGTGAAGATGACGCTGAGTAAAGACAGGAAGGAGGTAAGCAAGCTGACATCCAGGCAGAGGATACAGGAAGAGCAAAGGTCCTGAGGGTGCATGCTCCAGGAAAAGCAAGGAGGCCAACGGGGCCGGACAGAGTTCACTGAAGGGGTCCCTAGAAGACCTTGTGCAAGAGACTGCCTTGATCTGCAAGACTGTGGTTGCTGTGCTGAGAATAAAGTATAAGGAAGAGAAGGTGGAAGTCATGAGACCAGTTAGGAAGACTAGGGGGTAGTTGTGCAGGTGGCACTAAGTAGTCATCTTCTGAATACATTCTGAAGATAGATACAGGATTTGCTTACAGGTTTAATTTCAGGTATCAGAAAATAAAGAGGCTAAAGATGAATCAAGATTTTTAGCCTAAGCCACTGCAGGGTAGTTTCCATTTACTAAGACAGGGAAGACTGCAGAAGGAGTAGATGTGGAGGGAAGTCCAGATGGTTGTTTTGAGGGTGTTGAGTCGAGATACTCTAATAGATACCTAAAAGAAGTCACTATATATGCAATTAGGTATGTGAGGAGTGACAGAAAGATATGCAGGCTGGGGGTATTGATTTGGAAGTGTAAAATATGGGTGGTATTTAAAGACACAAGCATGGATGTGACCAGCAGTGGGAGAAATAGAGAAGGGGTCCAAGGACTGAGTCTTGCCAGCACAAAGAGATTGAATGGTGAAGGGAAACTAGCAAGGAAGACTAAGAATCAACCCCGAGTAGGAGAAAAACCAGGACAGAACTGTGTCCTGGAAGCCAAGTGAAGGACGTGTTTCCAAATGGAGGCAGGCAGGGTGGGGACCGACAGCTGGCCACTGGATGTAGTCAGTGGCCTTGACCAGTCAGTTTCAATGGGGCAACAGAAAAAAAGCCTGATTACAGTGGGTTCATGAAAGAAAGGAAGGAGCAAAATGGATACAGTAAATTCTTTTCAGACTTTTGCTGTACAGTGGAAAAGGGAAAGACAGCAGAAGCATGAGATTGATGCTGAGTTAAGCAAGACTTTGTTTTTTAAAACGGGGGGAGGAAAAACACAGCATTTTTAAGTGGGAGTGGAGATGACCAAATAGAGAGGGAAGATTGATTATGCAGGTCAGGAAGTAGGAAATTCCTGAAAGAATGTTCTTGAATAGACAAAACAGTAGAAACTACTAATGAGGTTGAGGGATTGGCTTAGCATAGTTGGAAAAACATTTGTCTATGGTAACTGTTACAGCAGCAGAGGACATTAGTGAATAGATGAGATGATGGGAGTATGGAAATTCTTTTCTGATTACTTCCATTTTTTTCAGTAAAGTCGGAATAAATTCATCATCTGAGAATGAAGATGGGAGAACAGTTATTGGGGATTTGGGGAGAAACAGTATGAAATAGTCGAGGTAAGTGTACAGTGAATGGACCAGGGGAGCATGGCACAGGCTCATTTGTGATTCATGCTCAGGACGTTAAGTGAAGCCTGGAAGTGTAGAAGTGTCTGCCTTGCCCCAGCCACGTTCACCTCCATGGGCTAAATCAGAGTAGGCAGAGAGCTAACTCCAGCCCCGATTGTGACATCATCAAGCAAGTCAGGAACTCCATCATCAAGAGGAGCAGGAACACTGAGGGAAAGGGCAAGATAGGGAATAAAATGATCGACTACGGGATTTACACTGAGAAGGAGGGAAACCCAGGCACAAGGGAGGTGAGAGTCAGTGTAAAGGGGCTGGTCAATGGATCGTAGTTCCTAAAGACATTGAAGAATTACTGGAGTCATGTCATAAAGAAAGGAAGTTGGAAATATAGAACATGGTGATCAGAGGATGAGATTCTTGAAATTAAGAGGAGGAGGTAAAATTATTAGTAACAGTAAGATCTAGGCTGGACTAGCTGAGGAAGACTGGAGGGAAAAATGACCAGAGGAGGAATGGTAAAAAAGGAAGTGAGAATCCAGAATACCTAAAGGATCATCTTCAAGGACCCTGAGAGTGCCAAAAATTACGACAGTGTTGTAAAGTGAGACAGGGAAGCAGAGGTCATACCTTTAAGGATTGAGGGGGAGTGACGGGAATGACATGGAGATAGGTAGACAACTTCAACATGGAGGGGTCATCCATGATTTCCTCTAACAAAATGAAATTCAAAGCAGAGGGACAGAAGGACTTATTTTTCTTAATATCCTATTGCAGCCAGGCACAGCGGCTCACGCCTATAATCCCGGCACTTTGGGAGGCCAAGAAGGGAGGATCACTGGAGCCCAGGAGTTTGAAACCAGTCTGAGCAACACAGTGAGACCCCATCTCTACAAAAAATTCAAAAATTAGCCAGGCATGGTGGCGTGTGCCTGTAGTCTCAGATATTCAGGACGCTAAGACAGGAGGATTGTTTGAGCCCTGGAATTTGAGCTGCATTGAGCTGACTACACTCCAGCCTGGGTGACAGACAGAGACCCTGTCTCAAAAAAAAAAAAAAAATTTATTGCATTAAATAAAAAAGCTGAAAGAAGGCAACCTGATAGCACTCTCTCTTCTTTTTTTATTTTTTGAAAAAAGTTGAATTTACTAGACAGAGTCAAAAAAAAAAAAAAAAACCCCAGCATGCTGATTATTCATCATAATCAGGAAGGGATGAAAGGGAGTAATTGTGCAAGGAATAGCACCTGGACCAAGGAAATCACCCTTGCTCCTTGCACCAGCCCCAGGAAGGGGTCAGAAATCCACATCACAGCATACAAAGGTGTGAGACAAGTGTCGGTCTGACCTGAACCAACATCCGGACCACACTGATCTGACAGGATGGGCCTTGACACAGAAGCAGGCAGCTCTGAGAGCACACAGGGCTCACCGAGGCACTGAAGACAACACACTGACCCGAGGTCCAGCACATGTGGGAGGCAGGGGTCCCAGCAGCCTCCCTCTTCCCTGACCCTGAAGATGCTGGGACAGCTCAAAACCCTCCACACCAGCTGCCAGACCATGCTGGGGCCAGCAGCTGCTAGCGATGTTAAAGTCAGCTGAAATGCCATCTTGAACAATAATAAATAAGACACACTCTAATATGGAGAAAAATTAAAGTGGAAGTCAGCATTGTGGTGAGTCTTAACCTGATCTCAAAGATAAAAAGGACCATTTTCAAACTTTCTGTGTTTCCTTGTCAGCTTTCTGTACACATTCATGCCTCAGCGCAGTCTATTTCCACCACAACACTGCTACATACAATTACGAAAGTGAGTCAAACTTATTAGAACCAAGCACTCCAAGACCTCAATGAAAAGTCTGGTGAAGGAGACAATCTAATGCAAGGCACTGTAAAGGCTCAGAATCTCTTCCCCCAGCAGTTCAATCTGGTGTCAAGGAAGACACACAAATGTACTTGGAGCCGTGAACGAGAAGGAAACAACATTTCAGAATCTGAAGAGAGAAGAATATAAGACAAGCATCTTGCTAAGAAAACAGCGTGTGAAAGATCAAAGTGTTCGTGTACGCACAAGAGTGACTTTTCAGGACAAAAGAAGGAGGATTCCACGTGAAGCTGCGTATGAATTCTCCAAGACACTACATCAGTCAGTTCTCTGACAATTTTTTTTATCTTCTCTTTTCCACCAGCATGCAAAGAAAAAGGAGTCACTTGAAGAGTAACTGAAAAACCCACCACTGTCGAGGCACTTAAAGCCAATCTCATCGGAAGCCAAAACCACAGACACATATCTGATGTCCACAGAGAACAAAGAGAAGCAGTTTCTGAAGCAACAATCTTGCTTTCCCAGTATTCAGAGAGCTCTAGTATTGGAAAATTTTCTGACTCCCAGGAAAGAGCTATAGAAAGATCGTTCTCGGTGCTTTACAACCAAATCCTAAAGCGCACCTGCAAAAGTCGTGATGAGTTTGCTAAATATGGTTTCCGGTGTTGACACTGTAATGTTGAGGCTAAGTATAGACTTTTAGTGTAGTGTAGCTCAATAACAAAAACCCAATTAAAAGCCAAGGACGTGGAACAATTGCAACTCTCATACACTGCTGGTAGGAATGGAAGAAACAGTGCAGCCACTTTGGGAAATAGTCTTGCAGTTTTTCAAAGGGTTAAATACAGAGTTGTCCATCCTATGACCCAACAATTCCATTCCTAGGTATATATCCAAAAGAAATAAAAACATATGCCCACATAAACACTTGAACACGAATGTTTATAGTAGCATTATTCATAAGAGCCAAAAGACGGAAACAACCTAAATGTCTATCAGCTGATGAATGGATAAGTAAAATGTGGCATATCCATAGGGAAGATTATTATTCAACAATAAAATGATATGTTGCTACATACTACAATATGGATGAACCCTGAAAATGTCATGATAAGTTAAAGGTAAGTTAAAACCACTTACAAAGGATCACATACTTTCTATTCTGTTTTTATGAAATGTCCAGAGTAGGCAAATACATAGAGACACAGAAAGGAGACTGGTGGTTGCCAGGGACTGGAGGATGTAGGAGAAAAATGGGGAGTGACTGCCAATGGGAATGAGGTTTCTTTTTGGATGGAAGAAAATGTTCTAAAATTGATTGTGATGGTTGCACAACTTTGTGACTATACTAAAAACCATCGAGCTGTACACTTTCAATGGAAAGTGAACTGTATCTCAACAAGGCTATCATTTTCTAAAAGCTAAGGACAGATATTAAGGCAGAATTAACATTTCCTTTGTGAGTATTTGTATGTCAAATGTGGTTTTTTTCTTTGGCAGTCATTGTTGGGACTTAGACTTAACAGGTGACCAACATCGAAAGAGTGATTCTTTGTGATTTATGAATGCCTGTCCATTTTTTTTTCTATGTTGCTTTATATATAATATAGAAAGTAGGGAGAAAAGAGAAGGGGGGTAGGCGTGTTTGTTCTTATGAGAAGAAATGTCCAGGAGCCAGAAAAGTAGCATCTGCTCCTGCTGGCTGTGACTAAAATTAAGCTCTAATTTAGTTTTCAGCTAAAATTATCATAATTGAAATAAAACTAACAAAAACTGGATGTGACTTGCAATTTTCTCATCATCTAGGGGAGAGGAGGCCAAATGATAACTTCAGAATAAAGGGCTCCCCTGAAGGGTGTCCTTGTGGTTGTGAGTGGACGAAGACCTTCCCTAACTATCCCTCTACACGTCATCTTCAAAGATCCTCCAAATCCATGATAAATAAGTTATATTTGGAGAAAACCCAAGGACACAATGGAGCTAAGCACCCTGGGATAGTTTGGAACTTAAGGAAATTAATTATGTTTTCTTTGTATTTGACTCTCCTTCTTTGGTTCTTGCTTAAAGCAAGACTTTCTCACACTCACAATCACACATACACACAGCATACGTGCTCATGAGCATATGTAGCATTTTGTGTATGTAATATGTGTGTATGTGTTTATACATGCATGCATATACATAATCGTATACACATATATACATATATAAATAATCTTATACCTTATGCCTATAGTGATCCCCGAGTACTAGTTTAAGAAAACAAAACAGTGCTTCCCATGAATTTGTGCTCCAAATCTGTGTTCAATACAAACTGTAAATATTAACACAATAATGATACTTTTAAAAATACAACCAGAAGTGAGCATTCCAAGGTTCTGGAAAGAAGCCAAGTGCTGAAGTATAGCTGGCTTACTTCACAATAGTGTCAACACCTGTATTTTTCACAAAAGGAAAAAAGGGAACACGGTCTTATACAGAAAACCTACTGACTTCACGTGTGACTTCGAAAAAGTCACATCTCTCTTGGGTATCTATTTTGCCTATTCAAAGGATTACCAAGCTTTCTATTGAAAATGCAGAGGAATGTGAATATCCTCAGCTGAAAGGTATGAAGTCTGTGAAAATACATACAATCACATGATTAACACAAAGTCTTCTTTTTAAAAAAATGGCATTTTTATTTGCTATACTGGGTGACAAGGAGAATCAAGTAAAAAGAAAATAAATTAATGCAGACAAATGGGAACATTGCATTCTATATAATATAAAGCTTTAATTTCATCATGAGCTTTGAAATGTTCTGTACAGAAAAATTTGTTGGATTTTTTTCATTATTAATCTCTGAAAGAAGATCTTATATTAATCTAAAAACCGAAATGCAAAACTTGTAGCAGAGTTACTATTCTAAATATGAATAAAGTGGTTAAAAGCATATTCTGACACTCTGAGTAAAAGATCTCTAGCTTTAGGTTAAATAATGTCTTATGTTTATCCTTATTTATTCTGCAACTATTAATAATAATTGGCTATATTTAAACTTTTCTATTTTCACATAAATGATGATGGTCTGTTTCTTCAGTTTCTTTGTAATAGCTTGGGTCATAACCAACCAATATCAGTTGTCAAGATCTTAGAGAAATATGTCTGAACCACCCAAGAATAATTAATCTAAATCCTTTGTGCAGACACTGGGTGTAGTATGTTATGAGTCACTGGTTTTCTCCTCTACAGTTGATATATTCAGCAAGAAGAAAGACTTTGTGTTTAGTAACAATTGTACTTTATTTTTTCCCAAGGTCAAAAACATTTAGGTAAGATCTGTGCATCCACAGATCTAATGCTAGACTGTGGAAATTAAAGAGTTTCTGATATTCAGCTTTGTTAGTATTGGTGTATTTTATTTGTTTCTGCTTTTGTTGCCTAATTTATGTATTTACTGTATTTTGAAATACAGCATACATATTAAAGAGTATATGAAAATGTATAAATGTATATGCACAACTTAAGGAACAGTAATAAAATGAAATCTTTCCATCTGACTTTCAGGCCAATAAACAAAGCATTCCCACATGCCCTCAAATTATTTTTTATTGCCTTTGCATATAACTTTAAACAATACATACTTGAGTTTTGCCTGTTTTTCTACTTTATTTAAAGAAACAATACTGAATGTATTCTCTTCTGAGATTTATTTCTTTCACCTCACAATACGTTTTTGAAATTCATCCGTGTTGATGAGTGTGGCTATGTATTCTTCATGATATTAGTCTATTTATTGCATAAAACATCTACCCCTCTAAAGACATAGATTTATTTGTCTCTTTGGAACAGAGAAGCAATAGTTTGGCAATGCTGAGTTACATTCAAAGACTTCAAAGACATGAAGCAAATACTTACCCATTTCTCTCTCTCTCTTCCTGATCATGGAATAGATGAGTGATTTTTAAGAAAAGATACGGAAAATAATAAAGTTACATTTCCTTGTACTCCTTGAATACTAATATCCCAATATCTTAGCAAAGTATATTATAGACAATAACTGCTTTATGTGAGTGGATTTCTTCATGGAATTTAAGTGAAATAATGAATTTCATGTCTAGGTTGATGTGGGGAGAACAAAAAAAGCAAGCGTGGCATGTAAAGATGACCCTTAAACAGCTAACCCTGTGAACCCGGGAGGCTGGGGACAGAAGTGAACTTGAGAACCACACCTGTACTCCAGCCTGAAAAAAACCGAAACACTTGAGAAGGATTTTGGACATATGCTCGATGTGCGATGATGGTTTCAGTCAATCTTATCTTCAATTAAAGAGTCAAGGAGACGCCAAAAGACATCTGGGTGGGTTAGAAGAAGAATTCTTCCTACCTGGGACCATCATAAAATTAGAGAACGAGGCAAGATTATGAACCATAAGGTGCTATTTCAGTGACATAAGCTAAGAAAGTAATAGGAGTTCAGAAGTGGAACACATCTGTGAGGAGTAGAATATTTGGGGCCATCATGGGAGACATTAAATTTGTTTTAGACTTGGGAAGAATCTGTAGCATTGAGGAAGATGGGCAAGAAGAGGGAAGACATTGTTGGGGTTAAGTGGGAAAGTACAGCATAAACTCAGAAATATAAATGAGGATTGTCTAAGACAGAATGAAATCGGTGCTAAATGGAGGTATAAATAATATGGGGAAATCCAAAGGGAGGGCTTAATTCTGTCTGACAGCAAAGCTCTCTAAAAAGGTGGCTTTGGAGCCTTTAAGAATGATAGGATTCAAATGGGCAGAAAATAAAGGAGAATTCTGTTTCTCACAAGATACCAGATTAAATAAATTTCCTAAAAAGGTTAGATACAATTCTCTTTAAAAAGGCCATTCTAGTGCACAGCTAAATTTGAAAAACAATAAGAAAATGAAGAAAATCCTAAAATAATAGAAAGCAAGAGCAAGAATCCAAGGTGCTAAGCAGATTCTCAATCCAGCAACTACCTTGAGAGGCACTTGCCAAATCCCAGTAACGTGGATGGAAACAGTCTATAGGCAAACACTGCCCACAAGGAAAATGATACCACTGTCTATATTAACAAATACATGTTAAGGCAATAAGTAATCTTAGCAAAAAAGATAAGTATATAACACTAAAAGATTCAATTTCCCAAGAAAACGTAACAATTCTAAACATACATATGGCTAATAACTTAAATGCCAAATAAATAAAGCACTATTTGACAGAATGAATTAGAGAACTTGAAAAATTCATTATTAGGAGATTTTTAACAGAGACCATTCACTAACTGATGACACAGAACAATAACAACAGTAACAAAATAAAACTAAAACAGATTTAAAACAATTTAAATGACATTAACAAATTTAATTTACACATAATTTATTATAAAGTTATAAAATGAAATATGTACATATTTTAAAAGACGGATATCATACATATCATATTCACTGACCATAATGTAATCTAGTTAAATTTCATATATGTATGCAATGGAATATTACTCAATTATAAGAAACAATAGTGATCTAGCACCTCTTATATTTTCCTGGATTGAGCTTGAGCC
>CAUYRT010027980.1:0-56205 GCA_963574885.1 Lepilemur ruficaudatus | reverse complement strand
TTCACAATTGCAAAGATGTGGAAACAACCCAAGTGCTGATCAATACATGAGTGGATTAATAAAATGTGGTATATGTATACCATGGAGTACTATTCAGCTATAAGAAACAATGGTGATATAGCACCTCTTGTATTTTTCTGGGTAGAGCTGGAACCCATTCTACTAAGTGAAGTGTCCCAAGAATGGAAAAATAAGCACCACATGAACTCACTAGCAAATTGGTATTAACTGATCAACACCTAAGTGGACATATAGGAATAACATTTATCGGGCATCGGGCAGATGGGAGGGGGAGGAGGGATGGGTATATACATACATAACGAATGCGATGCGCACCATCTGGGGGATGGACATGCTTGAAGCTCTGACTCTGGGGGGGAAGGGAGAGGAAAAGCAACACACATAACCTAAACATTTGTACCCCCATAATATGCTGAAATAAAAAAAATTCACAATAGGTAGTTGAAAAGATTATGATTTTTACCTTCAGAATGTGATAAAATTATAAAAATGGTTATAAATCTTTTAAATGAAATTTTTTATACTTGGAATTTTACCCCAATTCTTAGAAAAAAGTTAATAAATAGAGTGATTTGGGGTGGGGTGGACAGACAATTTTTCCCAAGAAAATGAAAGCTTAATACTACATCTTTCACTTCACATTTGACTTTTTTTTTTGGTAACACAATTATAAAGAGGAATATTTTTTCAAAAATATTTGAAAAATTCATCAATTTCCTCAATGGCCTCTCATAGGACTTTAATGCTTAGATCATTTGCAAGGGCTGTCTTGTATCATCCTTGTTGACTTTCTCTTCAATTTTTGATTGATCTAGCTCTCCAGATCCTCATTTGCTAGTGGCTTTGCACAGGATTTGTGTAGCTCTCTGAACTCCCTCTCACACTTCATGAAATCTTGCAACTATGGAGACTTAGATATGAAGATGTGGGTGATGAAGACCCCTGTATCTATCCACATAGTGGGGGTAACACTGTAATACACATCTCTACCCTATATTGCCACTTAACACTGCATTACAATTGTTTTTCAACATCTTTAAGAATTCTTTAGAAATATCATCTTAAGTGAATGACTACATAACAATCTCTATTATGAGTAAACCATAATCTATAATTTGTGGAATCATTACCTTATTATTGGATGTTCATGTTTCTTTTTTCCTTTTTTTTGCTTTTATAAACAATGTGGCAAATAATATCTCTGAACACAAATCTTTATTACATTCCTGTTTTTGTTTCTGATATATACCTAGAGGTATAATTAATTACAAGGTGAAAAAAATATGGCCATTTTTACCCAAAGTGCCAAATAGTTTTCCTGACTATTAATAGTAGTTTATACTCTTACCAGCAGTGTATAACCTCATGGAATCATACCTTTGCCAGCACTATTACCAAGAAAAATATTTTTGCTAATACAATATGTGAAAATGATACCTATTTATTTTCCATTTGAATTTCTTTGATAATGGATTTAAAATGTGAATTAACTATTTATAATTTATTTTCTTTGAATTCTCTGTTCATATTACTTTTTCTTTTATCTATGGTGGATTTTTTTTGTACTTTATTTGTAAGAAGCTTTCTACATAAAAGGCATTAACTCTTTGTCTAGCATATTTGTAAAAACTTGGACTTTTACTTCTTTTTATTATTGTTAAATATTTCAAACATATATAAATAAATGGAAAATATTTGTAAAAATTCTTTATCCTTACCACAAGCTTTACACTTGGCTTCAGCCAAGAGGCCAAGAAGTGATCACCATCAGTTTTAAAATCTTAAATTTTGCTATATTTGGCAAAACATTTTAGAAATAATTGAATCCCCAGTGGAAATCTCTGCACCCCTCATAGCTACCCTCCGCTCTTCTCCCCGGTCCTCACCAGAAGAGCCACTTCTTTAGGCTTCTGAGTGTCATTCCTATCCATGTATTTATACTTTTGCTACACACTCATGTGTCCTAAATTAGAGTATTGTTTTTCATATTTTAGAAATGTGTATGAATGGTATCATATTGTATGTGTCATTCGGAAGGTGGTTTCTTTTTCTGTATCTTGATTTTTTGCTCCAAATTACATTTAAAAAATTACTATTTATTTTTAATCAACAAATAACCATATTAAATTTTTGAAGTTTATTCATATTAATATGCTTTAACTGCTATAGATATTTAATTATAACTATTTATTCTTCTATTTAGATTGTTTTGAGGGATTACAGAAAATGCTGCGGAATTTTTTTAATGAGACTCCTTGTGTACCTGTGCTATAGGTTTTTTTAAAGATATATATATATATATATATATATATATATAGAGAGAGAGAGAGAGAGAGAGAGGGAGAGAGAATTGCTGGGTCCTAGAGAATACACATCCTTAATTTTATTTCATATTGTCATATTTTAATCTACAGTGGGTTGTGCCAATTTACATTCTCACCAGCAGTTTATGAGAGTTCTTGTTTCTCTGCATCTTTGAGAAGATTTGGTATTGACAAGCTTTACGTTTTTTTTAAACTTCCATTTTTATAATTCTAGTGAGGTTGAGCGTTTTTCATAAGTATAATATATTGGCCATTTGCTTTTCTCCTCTTTATTTCCCATTGTATCTTTTAACTATTTTTATGTTGGGTTATTTGTTCTTTCATATCGAATTATATTAGCATTTCATACTTTCTGGACATTAATCCTTTGTTGATTATATGCATTAAAAATATAGTCCCTTCATCTGTGACTTGTCATTTCATTCTGTTTTAACATCTGGAATAACACAAAATTTAAAAAGCCCAATTTAATCAAGTTTGTAATTTTTTCATCTAAAGTTATTGCTTTTTTTGTATTGTTTAAGAAAATTTCTACTCTGAGGTCAGGAAGATATTCTCCCAATTTTCTTTTAAAATTTGTGAAGTTTTCTTTTCAAATTTATGTTTCAATCCATTTGGAATTTCATCTGTGACTGATGGGGGGAAGATAATATTTCGTGGTGCTCAGTTGCATCAGGACCACTTATTATATATGCCATCTTTTCTCCACTGGTTTTTTTTAAGGTCACTTATGTCATTTATCAAGTTTTAGTTTATATGATGATCTGTTTCTGAGCTCCCTGTTCTATTGGTTTATTTGTCCATCACTTTCCAATGCACTCTGTTTTGATAATTCTACTTACAAAAGTAGAATTATCTGTCTTGATCAGTGATAGAGCAAACCCTGTCCCTCACTTTATCTGTCTTCTTCAGAAGTACCTTGGCATTTGAAGCTCCTTTTCCTTCCACGTGAATTTTAGGATCAAATAAAGATTTGAATGGAATCATATTTCTTTCATAGACTTATTTAGAGAAAATTGATGTCTTTTCAATATTGAGTCTTCCATCCCTGAACAAGTTTTATTTCTCCATTCACTCAGGTCTTTTCTTGCTTTAGCTTTGTCATCTTCTCAGTAAAGGTTTTCCACAATATTTATTAGATCTCTAGACATCATGCAGTTTTTGTTGATTTTGTGAATGGGGTGTTTTACCCATTACTTTTTCTAATTGTTTATTACTTATTTTTAGCCATCTATTAACTTTAATAGCTTTATTGTTCACATGCCATACAATTCATCCATTTAAAATGTACAATTCAATGGTTATTAGTTTAGTGTGTAACCCTCTCCATAGTCAATTTTAGAACATTTTCATCACCTCAAGAAGAAACCCAGTGTCCTTGAGCTAACCCCCATTCTGTCCCTCCCCAGCTCCTCCAGCCCTAAACAACCACTAATCTGCTTCCTGTCCTTACGTATTTCTCTCATCCAAGTACTAATCAGGCCCGACCCTGCTTAGCTCCTGAGATAAGAAGAGATTGGGCATGTTCTGGGTGGTATGGCCATAGACTCTATGTTTCTCTATTCTGGATTTTCATATGAATGGAATCATACACTATGTGGTCTTTTGCGACTGGCTTCTTAGCAGAATATTTTAAGGTTTTTTTTTTTCATGTTGTAGCATGTATCAGTACTTCCTTTCTAAGGCTGAATAATATTCCATTGTATGAATATATTCTATTGATTTTTATATGTTGATTTTGCTTCTAATAACATTGCTGAATTCTTCTATTAATTTTATTTATATTAATTTTCTACATAGATTTTCTATGGATAATGCTGTCTTCTGTCAGTAGGGGCAGTTTTGTAAATTCCTTTTTTACTTTGTACACTTCTTTTTCTAATCCTTGTCTTATTTCATTGATTAGGATTCTAGCACTGAATGGAAATGCTGATACAAACATCCTTGTCTTATTCCTGACTTTAATGTAATTGCTTTTAAAATTTTACCATGAAATGTGATGTTATCTATAGTATTTTGGTGAACATACTCTTTGGATTAAGAACATTATATTTTATTCTTGGTAAGATTTTTTTCATGACAGCATTAGATTTTGGCTATTTTCCATCTATTGAGATGATCAGATTTCCCCCCTTTAATCTGTTAACGTAATATGTTAATTAAAATTAGATTTTCAGATGTTGCATTCCACCTAACTAAACAATTCAACGTTTTTGAACATTTATTCAACATCTTCAATCATTTAACATTATTGATTGGATACTTATTAAGTCAGGTGTAGAAATACAAAGATAAATAGTCCCTTTCTTCAAAAAGTCTCCCATTTCCTTAGAGAAGAGAAGGGAGCAGGTGAATAACAAGTATTCAGTGTTTACTGTGTGCCAGCCACTCTTTCAGATACTTCAGAAATGTATTCTGGTTTCATTCTCCCAACAACTCTATAGGATAAGTACAATGATTTTTATCCATGTTGTGGATTCGATATCCGAGGCTTCTAGAATTTAGTGATTTGCTCAAAACCAGCATTCAAACCAAGATTTTCTGGCTGTAATACCCAGGCTCTTGCAATATGTAAGTGGCAAACGTCTTGGTTATCAAGAATGTGGAGAGCTGTGTTAAGTTAGAGTGGTCAGAAGCTTTACGATTTCCAGAAAATATTGGATTTAAGTGCTCCCTTCAATGGTGGGCAGCATGAGAGCAGCAGAAGCTGAGGAGGAGGAAGGTGAGCAAAGACACAAGGTCAGGAAAGCACAGGACATCCCAGGGGCCAAAGGGCAGGCTGGTTTGCTGTGATG
This sequence comes from Lepilemur ruficaudatus, assembly GCA_963574885.1. Taxonomy (NCBI): domain Eukaryota; kingdom Metazoa; phylum Chordata; class Mammalia; order Primates; family Lepilemuridae; genus Lepilemur; species Lepilemur ruficaudatus. The sequence goes on along the minus strand of CAUYRT010027980.1, from coordinate 51,065 downwards.
TGTAAACTGCGTAAGATGGTGTTGGAAAGTAAATGCAGGGAGAGAGGTTGGTGGGTTGACCCGTGTGATGACAGGCAGCACAGACTGGAGGAAGGCAGCCAGAATCTCAGGCAGGAGCCCACTGCTGTTGTCAGTGTGAGCAGTAGCAAGAACTCTGCACTGACTCCTCACTGGTCTTGGGATGGAGTCCAACCTGACAACTGACCCTGGTGACCAGGTCTGACATGGCCCGCCCCCTCCTTCTCGTCCGGCCTCACCTTACCCCTTTCAGTTGCAGCCTCACTGGCCTCTCAGTTCCAGCCTCACTGGCCTCTCTCAGTTTCTTGAACCTTCTGTGGTCCTTCTAACCAAATAGTCTTTGAATAAATTGTTCCCCCCCGAAGCAGCTTTCTTCCTCCTCCCTGCAGCCCACCTGCATTTGTCTAGTCAACTCCTACTCACACTTCGTGTTTCATCCTCACTTGTGTTCTTCCCTTTCAGAAATGAGAGAGGGGGAGGAATTAGGAATGGTTCTTAAGTTGAACCCCTAAATGATTAGTTAACAGAGAAGTTGTACTATTAACAGAAATAGGGAATCCGGAAGGATGATGAGTTTAATGTTAGATTTATCAAATCACTGTGAAGGCCCTGAGGAGGACAAGATCCAATAGACAAGTGCAGGTCAGAGTGGTCATATATGGACACACAGATTTTGGACACACTTTCAAAATGAAACGACCACCCATGTAATTGCTCTTAGGATTTTACCATGAAATATGATGTTACCTATAGTATTTCGGTGAACACACATTTTGGGTTAAGAATATTATATGGAATAAACAAGGGAAAGAGAATAAACAATAGCAGAGGCCCCGGGAACTGATTCTTGACATGTGTCTGTATTAAGGAGGCAGTAAGGGAAGAGGAGCTGACACGGGACAGAGGAGCAGACCGAGACAGAGACGCGAGGGCTGTGCAGTGTCACCAAAGCCTCCGGAGAAGTGAACCCCACTGGGTGCAACATCCCCATTGCAGAGAGGAAGGATGGAAACGTAGACACTGGCCGTTAGACAACAACCTGGTGACCTTTGGGAGTGAAGTTCCTACAGAGCATGAGGTGGAACAAGATACTGGTTCAGGATGAGAAGAGATGGCTTGAACAGACCACTGGTGTCAGAAGTGTGGCAATGAAAGAAAATAAACACAGGATTGTAGATGGAGTGAAATAGTGGAGGCAACATCAGGGACCATTTCTCGAACTATCAGCCGTCTGAACGTGCTCATAGTCAAGGGAAGAAAGTTTGAGCAGAAGAGAGAGCAGTGGGCTGTCGGGTGGGAGAGGGGAGGACACAGGGCTGGCTATGCGAAGGGAGGGGGGTTCTGGAAGAAGTGAGGAAGTAGGGGTGAGGCTGACTTGAGTGACAGAGGATGCCCCGTCTCTGAGGCTGAAGGGAACAGTGTTTTGAGATGGAGAAGGAAGGTGAGGCATCAGTGTTAGTTAGGCAGGCAGGAGATGATCATTTCTTGTCAACGCTGCGGAAAATACTGGGTGGGAGGGAGGGAAGCTGAGTGCGTGAAGGACGGAGAGTCATAAGGAGCAAGTGTCCACATCCTCAGTAATCTAATCTCCGCTACATAGGCTCAGACTGGGGAAAACTATGAGCTGTTGCCCTGGAGCAAGCTGCTTGTCTGTAGTGACAAAACTTCTTTCAAATGCTCCAGAGCCATGAGAACCAAGGGAAAAAAAAAAAAAAAAGAGGGAGAGAGAAGAAAGCAAGGCACGTTAGGGCTGACAGGGAGCAGCAGCGTCTGTCGTGGGGCTGGGCTCGCAGCTGGCCCCAGTCGTGCCCCTCTGCAGGCTGTGGGAAGAGGCGCTGTCCTGTGCACACAGGTGGGGGAGCGCACATTTCCAATCCCCGGCCTGCCTCTGGCCCAGCCCAGCTGCGGACACCCTTCCTTTGGGCCGTGAACTCTACTGCACAGTCAAACCCCGGGCAGCCTGCAGCCAGTAATGAAAATCCCTTACATTTCCTCTCATCACAATTCTGAAAGGGCTTGCCCCAAATGTGATCTCATTTCATTCTCACGGCACCATGGCATTGTTGTCCCCAACTTGAAGATGCCAATCATTGAATGCCTTGAGCGAGGCCATGCAGCTAATACATACCTAGGCCTGTTGATTTGAAAGCCCAGGCTCTTTCAACCTTCCCGCATTGTCTACACCTGACTGATCCACTCTGGCGGTGAGAAGGTGGGCTCTGGGATTTGGGAGGTGAGAATGGCAAAACCCCTGTATTAGCCATGCAGCCTTAGCTCACCCAGGGTAGCCACCACCATCCGTGTGTCAGGAAGCCATTCTCATTTCTGCTAGAAGGAACCAGTGGCACCTAGAGAATAAAAATCTCATGAAAATAAAAGCAGAACAGGCAATTTATGTGTTTGGTGACGGTGGTAGTGGTTGGGATACGGACAGGAAGGAGAGATGTCTAAAACTGTACTTGCCAAGCTTAAGCAAACCTCATGGCTTGAAACACAAGAAGGACATGGCCTAGTTCCTTTGTCTTTGCCTCGGGAGGTGTGCAGGGGAAGGTTCTCCCAGGTGAAGGGCACTGACTGGATGTGTGACCCTGGGCAAGTCACTTTGTCTCTCTGGGCTTGGGCTTCCTTTCCTGGAAAATGATGAGATTGCACTGGGTTCCTAAGGTCTGACTAATCTGAATAGTCTCTGAGTCCAGGATTCCTGGGAAAATGGAAATGATTAGAGCAGGAAGAGAAGAGTTTCTTGTTCCTGGTGACTGGGTTCAAGGGCTGCTTTCCCACAGGGGCAATGGAATTGTTAATGGGTCTGTGAAAGAATGTCATTTCCTTAGGGGTGGAGTATACCCTTGTGGTACATGAAAAACTAGCTAACTAACCAACTAGCCATCCAATTAACTAACCAACCAATTAACCCACCAACCAAACAACAGTGAACTAATCAACTAACCAACGAACAAACGAGCTAACTAAACCTTCCACCTGAACAGCAGCTGGAGCACAGGGGCGGAGCCATTGCAAAGATCCTCTTCTGTGGCTAAATCTAAAGCTTGCACGGCTGGATGGCAGCCCCGAGATGTTTCCTGACCCAACCTGTAACTGCTGAGTGCTCCTCGGCTCACAGGGCACAGGCGATTTCGGTTTCACGTGGCCGTGCCAAATGTGGAGAGAGGCCTCATGTGCACTTTCAGTCACGTGAGCTGGTGACTCAGGCCCCTTCTGGTTCCTGCTTGTCAGAGTGTATGGGAACCTGGGAGGAAAGGTGAGAAACCACTCTGCAGCGGCTCTCTGGGAGGGTCTGGGCTTGAGCAATAGTTTGTTGTTATGTGGGTTACCCTGAACCCTTTTTTATGGGAGCATAATGAAGTTGTCTTACAGACACAGAATTGCCACTTGCAGATGACGTTTCAAAACTCACGTGTTCCATCTCCCGTCTCCAGCAGGAGTAAGTAAGCCAAAATCATCCTAGGGGAAAAAAATCTACAGCTCACCACTTCCTTTAATGAAATGGTTTGGTATTTAACCACCTCATCACCAAAAATATTTTTTGTACTAACCTGAATCCACCCTGCCACGTTTAAGCTCTATTCCTCTTACTCTGGTAGACAGAGTGGAAAATTTGTTCCACCGACGGTAGGAATGTCTACGTAACCTTAAGAGAACATGCTAATTCCAACTTTATTTTCTCTTCTCTGCCAATCTCTCTGTAAGCCTCTGTTCTTTCAAACTAGATTTCAGATTTACCTCCTTTAGGAATCTTTCACTGTCGAAGCCTTCTTTCTACAGAAGAGACCAGAATACACAAGCTCAGAGTTTATTTGTTTTCTTATGCATCTGTTCTTGTTGACATGCTATTTTGAAAATACTTTGAGTCTACTTCAGGGCACAGTCCTATGTATTTCCAAGCAGGATGGATTCTCTTTAATGCAACTATGGTGTCGTGAGAAGTCTTTGAGTCAGAAGTCCTGGATTTGTCACTTTCCGGCTGTTACTTGAGGCAGGTTCCTTAACCTATGAGAAGCTCAGTTTATTCCTCTGGAAAACTGAGAAAATGGGGCTCTAACTCCTGGGGTGACTGTGAAGATAAATGAAGACATGTATATGAAAGTGCTGAGGATTATGGTTTGAACTTAATGGGTGGCCCATAGACACCGGTTCGCACACTTTAAGGGCAGGGCCTATAACTTCTATTTCTATGGTTTTTCTCCATAAGGCCTCAAGCACGCAGCTCTGCCCACAGCACAAGCTGAATGAGTTCTGCATGCTGACTGTCCATTTGGTAGCTGAGAACAGCCAAGCTGCAAAGGACCTGGGGCCATTTTGTGGTCTGGATGAAGTCCTGAGAAGTCCAGCGTTGAGGGTCCACACTCCAGGTAGGTTAAAGGAGATGGTATAGTGTGTGTCTCTGAGCTGGGGACCAGGTGAGGCAAGATTCATGGAGTGGGACTCTAGGGAAAATAGAAAAACAAGAGGATTCGGTTTTAAAAGAGATGTCTGGGGCAGGCACGTGCAAGACAAAAGGGGCTGGCAGTGTTCCTATTAAAAAAATCTTTCTTTCTTGACTTTACCGGCTCTTGCGCCCTGCTGCATCATTTCAACGGGCTGGTTTCCTGTCCTTATCTGTGAGAGGTGGGGTTTCTAGATAAAGAAATTTGATTACCTAGGAGGGTCAGATGTTATCAATGCTAAAATAATTTCTTTTCCCTGGAAAACACAAGATCGCACCTTTTCCTGGTTCCTTAGCCCTTTCTCCACACACAGGGCAGAGGCCCACGGATGCTGCAGTGATGCTCAAACGACCACACTGATCCGGTTGACTCCAGTGTGACATGGGCAAGGATGGCTCAGGGGCTGAGGAACCCGCTCCACAAGGGCTCTGCGGCAGGAAATGGTATTTGGGTGGGAAATGGGCTAACAACCCCGAGACAAACTAAGCCTGGAGATTACTGAGGCCAGGGAGGGGTTTATTTATAGAGGGCGAGGCTTCCTCTGTTTCCCCGTGCGAGGCCAGGTGTGCGGAGAGGTGAGGGGAGGGAGTCTGCTGGGAGGTCACATCCACTCCACAGCTCATCTCTTTGTTTGAAGCAGGTGCAGCAGGTGGCAGAGCTGCTTATTTCATTTCTACCAGCGCCTTGCCCCATGTCAGGAACCCAGGTGGTAGATAAATGCTTGTGCGCAGTGACTTGTGCTTCCTGGAACCTCAGATGCAGACAGAGAGCATCTTGAACACATTCCTCGGCCACGCTGCCCTAAGCAGGCTACGCAAGGTTGCCTGCTGATTTTATTTCAGTTATTTGCCTTTTCCCTTTCAACCCTGATCTTCACTCCCATTCCACGACTGCATCCCCCACCCCATCCCACCCCCACCTCGATCCCTCACTCACACACGGCATACTAATGATGGAACAAGTACCCTGTGCATGTGCCCTACAGACCCTGGTGGGCATGTACCAGCCTGGGGACTCACTGGGCCGTAAAGAATACGAATATTTAATTTCACTACATCCTGCCTGGTTGTTCTCCAGAAGGGCTGGGCCAGTTGGATACTGTTTCAGCAATGCACAAATGAACCTGTGTCCCTGAATCTTCCCCAGCACTCGGTATTACCTGGCTTTCTAACCTTTGTACACTGGATGTGTGTAAAGTGGTATATTGCTGCTTTTAAATTTGTATCTTTCTAATTTCTAGGACGGTGACATAGCTCATTTCTGTACCTGGTATCCATTCTCTAAATTGTATATTACACATTTTGTCAATTTTTCTTTTCGGTTTTCAATCTTTTTTATGTTGATTTGCAAGAGTTTCTTGTGTATGTTAAATAGACAATTATCTATGTGTGTAGACACTGTATTTTTTTCTGGTATTGTTCTTATCCAGTTTTGGAATCCATATTATACTTACTAGCCTCATAAACTGATTACTGTTTTAATTTCTTTAATGGCTATTAATCTATGCAAGTTTTCAATTTCTTCTGCTGCCAATATTGGCACATTGTAAATTCACTATAATGTGTCCAAATACAGACCATCCCCTCTTCTCTGTGTTGTATAACATTTCATAAGTCTTTTCAATGGAAGTTTTTTATTTACTTTAATTCTGAGAAATAATATTTATTTAAGTATTTCCCCCATGTGCTTGAGATATCATTACTTTGCCCCCAAATTTAAAGATAATCTAACTGGAGTTAAAATTCTTAGGTGGAAGGTTTGTCTTTTAACACTGAAAAATTATTCTATTGCCTGGAAGCCGGTGTTGGTATTAAGGATTCCTGACCCTTTTCAGGAGACCTGTACCTTCTCTCAGGACACTTTTAGAATTGCCATTTGCATTTTGATTTCTTGAAATGCACATTTATTTTCTTTACCTTCAGAGACCTCTTGACATGACATCAAAGGAATACAAACTGGTATAAAATTCCAACAATTGAGGGAACATGGAGAGGGTCTTCAGAGGCTGAGCAGTGGTGTGGATGAGTGGCTTGTAGGAGCAGAAGGAGGATGGAGAGCTGGGGGAGTGGGCAGGGCGGGGTGCAGCGAAGATGCTATGCAGTGGGGACCGTGGGCCAGGGCTGATTTCTCTTGCAGGACCCCGGAAGGGTTCAACACTCTCAATCTAGAGGACTCAAAACTCTAGATCAGATGGTGTGCAAGAGTGAGATATGGGCTCACAGAAAGTCTCCACTCTTCCACCCTGAGGTCATGGGGAACGATTGCTCCTCTCTAAAGAAATGGGACAACAGGTTCCTGGCGGGCGGGAGCTAAGACCACATCTGGGGCCATCCCCACTGACCGTGAGTGGAGCCGGGGAGTCCCGAGGCCTGCCAGTGAACTCTGAGTTCACAGCCCACTTTGCTGGGGCCACCAATCGGTAGGGATCTGAGGAAACTATGAAACAAGAACAAGAGAGAAGTGACTCCACTGGAAAATGGGAGTTAATTCAGGGTGTGTAAGGAGCTTGAGAGAAACTCTGATCTGTATCCTCAGAGACATTTATGAAGACACGGCATCAGTTAAAAGAAGAAGATGTTAGGAAAATGCTAATTAAAAAGTTGGAGGATAAAAGAGAGGAAAAGTAAAACAGAAAGAGAATAAAAAATGAACAAAAAAGGTGAAACAGAATAGCTTAGGGCATCAACATTTGGCTGATAGGAGACCCAGAAGAGACAAAGGAGAAGAGACGCGGGAAGGAATTACAGAGAAACATGGCAAGAGAACCCCTAGAGCTGGAGGCTATAAAATTTAAGATGTATTCACCTAGTACTCACTGTAATAAATAAAAGTTGGCAAGTGCAACATTGTAAAATTCAGGGCCACTGATAATAAAAAGAGAGATCGTAAATGTTTTCTGAGAGGGAGAAGTAGAAAAGAAATAATGCCAACCTACTAGAAGACAGCTTTTAGCTGCTTTACATGATGAAGGAAAATGATTTTCAACTAGAATTTTATACTCAGCAAAATATCTAAATTCTGAAGGCAGAAGAAACGACATTTTGAGATAGACAAGGAGTCCGAAGGCTTAATTCCTTTTTTTTTTTTTTTGGAGGTCATTTGAGAACACACTTCGACAAAATGAAGTAGAGCAAGTCAGAGGCAGACGTAAAATTCTGGAAGCAGTACCTTCACCCTAGAATAGTAGTAAAGAGAAAAGCAGATGACAGTTTTTCTGCAGGTCTAGAGAGAAACAAATATAGATTTTACAGGGAAAGGAAACACTTACTCATTGGTATCCTCAGATGTGTTTGAAGACATATAAGTACAGAGATGTTAAATCCATCCACCAAGATCTTGGAAGTGGTATGTAGTAAGTTAGAGATCTTGACCCAGCAGGTCTGACTTCGGAGCCTGAGCTGTTACTCTTACTATATAGTCCTTATCCTGGTGACCTATCTTACAGTTACTAAAGGTTTCCACCAGGAAAGTGAAAATAATGGTATGTTCTACGTGTGCTAAACACTCATTTATTAGAATCAGAATGCAAAAAACACTACGCAAAATTGCGAAATCAAGAAATAGCTTTATACAAATCAAGAAATAGTTTCTAGAGAAACTCCAGCTTCCAGGTCCCACCAGGAAAGTTCAAAGAGTGCGGGAGGCTATTTGGTAGAGCGAGTGGACGAGGGGAAGAGGAAAGGGAAGAGGAAGCAAGACTTTGCATTTGCAATCCTCTGTGCTTTAAAAAAATTAAATTATGTGCATGAATTATTTTGAAAACTTTAAATTGGTATAACTTTTAAAAGGGTAAATGGGGCTTGTTTGGAAGGTAAGCTGCATGGGGAACTGTCGCCCCCTGCAAAGGAACAGAAGAGTTAAAAGTTCACGGCCTGGAGGGGAATGGTGTGGTTTCGTGGCTGTGGCTAGACTGCAGGGTGGCTGTTTTGGGGTGGGTGGGGGCGAGGAGCAGCTGGAGAATACTCTGGAAAAGTAGGCTGGGGTAAGGCTGTGGAAAGCATCGAATGCCATGCTAAGAAGTTTGGAATTTCCTCTGTTGGCAACAGGGACCTGTGAAAAAAGTTTTGAGCAGTGTGATTGCACTTGTGTTTCAGAAGGATCATCCTATGGCAGAATGGAATAGGGTTTGGAGTGTGGGAAGGACAGGAAGCAGGAGGCCAGATCAGAGGCTGTTACAACAGGCTTAAAGGAATCTTGAGGGTCCCAATTGAGGCTTTCAACCTGTGTGGAAACTGAAGCTCTGAAACTGCAACTTGAATCAAGAAACTTCTTCCACCTTAGCCACGTCCCTGGACTGTGTGCTGTTGTCCAGCAGCCTCCTGTGGGCTGGGGTGGGGGCAGAAGGTGGGTCACGGGGAGTCGCCCACCCTTCTTCACTCAGAGGCCGCCAGGGGCCCCTGCCTCTTCTGCGCCTCACTTCCGCTTCTTAGACCTTACTACAAACTACTTTTTGGCCACTTTCAAGGCATGTCTTAGTTTTCAGCACAGCATTTTTACCAACCTCTCCCCACCCCCTCCGCACCCTTAAATGATTCCCTTGGCTTTTATAAGTCGTTTCTCGGTTTTTTCCTCTTGCCCTGCCAACTCATCTAAGAAGTAGGATTTTTCTCCTCCTTTTCTTATTGGTATTTTAAAAATAATCAAATGGAAAAAATGAATGTTTTTACCCTTCTGGCCTCCTGCTTTCTAGGTTCACACCCACTGGCACCCCCCCCTTTGAGGCTCACTGACATACCACCCTGCTGGGTGTGTGTCTGGGTGACTGGGAGCCCTTGGCCACTGTCTCCCCTGCACCCTACTTCCCCCCCTGCCTCCTGACTTGCTCTATCCCACCCTCTCCCCTGTCTGCCAGCTTCCAGAGGGCATGGCTGGGTGGGGGGAGGGGAACTGGCAGGCAGTGCCCCTCGGAAACAGTGGCTGCGGTTCTCCCTCCCCTAGCAGCCTGGCTGGGAGCCGGGCTACTTGCTGAAGGTCAAAGGCAGCTGTCCCTAGCTGTGGCGTTCTCTCCATTGGGCGTATGCTTGAAGGCAGGGAATGGGGTGAAGTAGGGCAGTTAGTTTTCCCTTCACACCCAAGAGGCTGCGTGGCTCCCGCCTTCTGGCAGGAAGAGGGGAAAGGTGGAGCTGAATTGCTCTTTGTGCATTTCAGGAATGTGAATTGCATTTCCCTTCACGCCTCTCCCTCCACTGGCTGTGCTGGAGAATTAGAGTTGACACTCCAAAATGACCAATTCACTTGTTCACAGAGGTTGAATGTTTTGAGTTGGGGTCCCTTGCCCTAGCACCACATGTGGTCTGGGACTAGAAGCATGGACCCTCTGGGAGCTTGTTAGAAATGCGACCTGGGGCCCCATCCCAGACCACTGAACCAGAAGCTGCATTTTTTCAGATGGCCAGGTGATTTGTATGCATATCAGACTTAAGAATAGCTGATCCAGTACTCCACCGTGACTTGGTCATGTGCTGTAGAGACTTCTGTCTTTCCTGTGCTCAGTGGTGCATCAAGGAGTCATAGTTTGGGGTCTTTTATGGGTTTATGGAGAGGGGGGTGTGCCAGCTCAGAGACTGTCTCCGCCTGGCACAAACCACTTTCCCTTTCTCTGTCTCTCCTTATCTTACACAGGTGTAAAACAAGATCTGTTCAGATACATCACCCCACCCAGCCTCCCACACTCCTGTGGGATAACAAAGCAGGGATGATCAGTCTAATTTCAAACAATGAATTCCAATGTTATTGATGAAGAAACGACCTAACTTGTTCAAGGTCACAGCGCTAGTAAATTGACTCACCCTTGTGATTGCTGAATATCACCTTCCTTTTGTGTGTGACCTAAGCTAGGACTTCCAGTCCTTTTAAACAGGAAGCTCAAAAGTCATTATTTAAGAAAAAGCAATCAGAAACATAATGTTGGGTTTGGTTTGAGTCATAAATTCCACCACGCAGGGATGAGACTAAGGACTTTTTCCTGAGCCTCTGCAAATAATTCCAGTAGTTCGAAGGCCCTTTTGAACAAGAGGTTACATGGGTTGAGTTTCAAAGAAAAGAATGTCGAAAGAAGTCTTCCAGATGAGAATGGCCTCCAGATGTGAACATTGCTCTTCCAGATGTGTGGACGAGTGGGGTGGAAGAAATGGGGGGAGTGAGATGCCTCACATGTCTGCAAAATGAAATGGAAAAACCTCTCTCAGCCACAGGGCAAAGTAGGACAAGAGAAATGGAATCCAAGTTAAACTCTCCATGGTGGGGCCAGACTGACTCGAAGGAATCATCCCCACGTGGGCTGATGTTTTACATGTGCAGTGTGTGCACAGGCCACACCTCAAACTCACTGCTGAAATCTCGGAAGATACCGTGTCTGCAGGCACTCGCTCGTCTTAGACCTGTGTGGATCTGGTTCAGCCCCTTAAAGGAGCCTCCTCGTCGAGAACAACTGAAACGGCAGAGCAGGCAGGATGGTCTGTGAGACTTGTCCAGGGGCGCAGAGAGCCCAGCCCAGAATGTGGAAGGGGAGGAAGCCAGGAATCACACAAGTCCTTTCTTTCTTCAGCTTCTGAATCAGAAGAAATGGGGATGGAGATTGCCAGGTTTGTTTCTTCACAATGCCTTGGAGGTCCCATGTTTCTGAGATGAGTAAATCAGAAACCACAGAAAACTGAGGCCTTGTGGCCAAGTCCTCTTGGTTTGTCACATCTCTGAAAGTCTGAGCCCTTGTCAAACCTCTGGCTGCACAGAATTAAAGCTCCTTATTAAACCCTCTGCCAATGTCGTCACCTTCCCAATGACTGCTCCATCAGTCATAAAGCATAAGGATCATAAAGATTCTCTGCCTTTTACTTCTAGGCTTTCCCCACACCTCACAGCCCAGAGTCGGGAGAGATGGCTTTGCAGTTCCCCGGGATCCCTGGCGTGAGCGTGACTGTCTAGACTGAAGGGAAATGGCCTTTCTGCTATTGCAACGAAGGACCCTGCTGGAATAATTCTTGCCTGAGAGGGCATCCCAGCCCTGGGTTCTCCACCTCATTAATCCTCAGTGGTGACTAAAGCTCACAGACCCAGCCCTTTGGATTCCAAGGGTGTAATTTCATCTGAAATGTTTCCTTTCTGTTGACTTGTCCTCTACCTTTCTTTTCACCTGTCTGTCATACTTAGGTATGACCTTCCTGCACGTGTTAATCCTAATCCTTTGGTGACCTAAGCTAAAGAAAATGCCTCAGGAATAAATGTTTTATCTGTCAGTTTCTTTCCTACATCCTATGGCACCTATTCCTCTAATAGGAATATATTAGATTAAATCTACCGTTTCTTGAGTGCCTGTGCACCACGTAACTTACTTATATGTATCACATTTACTGTCACTAACAACCCAACATGTTGTCACACCCATTTTGTAGATGAGAGAACTGAGGCTCGAAGAGTCTGAATGCCTCACACATGGCTCTGCAGCTAGAAATCAGATTAAACCTGGTCTGACTCCAAAGTTCTGCTCCATGGACTTCCAGCTGTGGTTCAGTTTCCCCCAGTAGGACCCCTGTGGTTTCAAGAAACTCTCAAATGCCTGAACCAATCTATTTTGATTCATTTTATTAATAAAAACAGTAATGCCTGTCTGTCTCATAGGTGGGGTAATGAAGTGAAAGGAAGAAGCAAGTGTTCCAGCCAGAAAGGTTGGAAATCACCCCTCTACACTGAAGGGAGGATTTCAGGTTACGAATGAGATGTGTCCCTCAGGTGCCATAGGTGTGCAAACCTGCCACCGCCCTTTTAATTTGGTGGATTGATTTAACCCTGTAGCTGAACCTGACCTAGGAGATTCCTTCCTGGTTCATGACCTTACTCTTGGAGAAGCAGGATCTTTCGCTGGAAGGCTCAAAGTGACAGAACGAAGTATTGGAAGATTCAGAGCAAGAGACAAGAGCATTGAGGACTTGATCCTTATTTTATCAAACACTTGATAGTGTAGGTCTTCAATCCAGAACTTGTAACAGGATGCTATTTTTATTAAAAGAAAATATAAGCCATTTACTCTCAAGTTTGTTTTCTGGTGCATCCTCCCTATTCCTGACACCTTGAAGAGAAATGTGTCTGGGCCACCAGAGGACAAGCCTGTGTAGGTAGAGTAGGAGGCGTGGTTGAGTGTATGCTTGCACCCTCATCCCTCCTCCTTCCCTAGTGTGTCCGAGGCAGAGCAAACAATGACATGAGACACCAGCAGTGCCATTTTGTCCAACAGCGACTGTTGATATCTTCACTGAGCTCCTGAGACTCCACAGACAATCCCATGGGGACCTAGCAGGTTCTCTGACAGGAGCCCCAAAGCTGGGAGTCACACGTCTAACTCTGAAGACTTGTCCCAAGACACAGCATTTCTGGAGGATGCACAGGAATCTTTTCATATGGCATCCGAAAGACTTGAATCCAGAAAGACTATAGAGGAAAGAGTTTAATTTCTGAGACCTCAAAACAAAAATGTTTAGGAAAGTGCCTTTTCATCCTCTGTTAACTACAGTTGTAGAAGATAAGGCAGCACCTTCCTGGGATCCTCCTCTTCTACAGTTTTTTGTGTACGATGGAGGTGGTATTAGGGAAGGAAACCCAAACCTCTCGTTCCTTAGGTTGTATGTAGTGCTGGCTCGGGAAATATGAGCAAACATCCCAGAATCATTATCATTAGCTATTAATTGCCTTACTGGTTGACTCTACAGAGACTATCATACTTATAAAAATAAAATGATACCTCTGCAGAGAGTCTTTCATTATAGGATTTCTTGGCCAAGTCACCTTACTCTTAATTTACAGGGATGAGAATAAAAACCAAGAGCGGTCCCGAGTTGAAGGATAAGGCGTTAACAGATGTGATGATCACAGCCTTCTTCAACCTGGCCTGTAGCCAAGTGATGAGTTCGGCACACAAGCCTGGTCTTCCCTCCTGGCCCTCGATATGCACACTCACTGCAATGGGCACATACAGTTAGCGCTCAAAACAGGTGTGGATGGAGCAGGTTCAGTTGCTATTGAATTATTTGCAAATTCAAGGTCAGTTAAGTTCCTTAATTATTAACAGTGATCCTTTGGACATCAACATACCAAGTATTGCGCTTGAAGCCAAGGAGAGGACATGGGGGTTATGGCATTTCAACATTTCACAAGTACGGAAGAAAGAACAAGCACCATCTTGGACTTTGCAGTAGAGCGGTCAATAAATAAGTATGAAGCTACCAAAGAATGACACGGAGAATGTCATTAAAATGGCAAAGTAAAGAGTACGAGGGTAGTGCTAAAGGAAATGAGTGTTGGTCTCCTGGCGGTATAGCCAGGCTGAGGTTGGGAGGAGGGATGGATAAAGGCTGGTGCAGAAAGAAAGAGAAACTATATAGGACTGTTATTGTCCAGGCGATAGGGCAGGGGCATTCGGGTGAAAGAAGGCAGATAAAGAGTGAACAGGATCAGAGCCCCGAGACCCTGTTGTTCTGTAGCAGGTGCTGATGAGGTTGGAGGAGGGTGTGGGTGGAGAAATGCGGAGCTACACACGGGTTCTGAACCAGATGTGAAAGTCTTTGAACCTAGTTGCTCTGAGCAGCTGCATGTGGTATCGATTAAGACAAAAACAATTGAAACCAAAGAAATCCACAAGAAGACAAGCCCTAATAGGCCAGCATTGAGAAACTGAAGCTGAACTTGTGTTGCTCCCTTTGGAATGGAGAAAAAGACCCTGAAACAGGAGGTAAGGCAGAGGAACAATTAGTAGGATTCAGCAAGGAAGTAGTATGGGATTAGAGGAGTGATGTCAGATGCGTTTTTGTTGCATCTTAGAATTTTCGAGCTGGAAGAGCCCTCAGTTCAATATTTTTATTTTACAAACAAGGAAACCAAGGCCCAGCAAGGTCAGTGAGGAAGTCGGACCTATAGACCTACACTTGGGCCAGTGAGGTTCAATTAGGCCCATAATTTATTTAGAGAATAATGTAAATATATTTTAGGTTTCAGACACACAAACTTCTGCAATAGAATTGGGAGTCAGAGGAAACAGAACACTGGTTTTTGGGCTTTTGACCTTTGCATTCTGATTCCAGAAAACTTGACCCCTGATAAGCACCTATCTCAGACCTTTGGCAGGCAGTGAGTTACCTTGCACTGGGCTAATGTAGCCAGAGAGAATCAGGTTATCCAAAACTTGTTGGAAAACATGGAGGGCGGCGTGCTGGTGGGATCCCAGAGCTGCTCCCTGCTCGCAGGGGCTCCGAGATCTGGGAACAGGCAGGCTAGCTGGAGTGACTGGATCTTTTCCAGGACGTCCCATTTCGGTCTGGGTCACCTGGCTCCCACCCAGGCTCACGCCAGCTTCCACACTGATTATCCGTGATGCTCCAGCCAGCACCATCTCTCCACACCACCGTTAAAAAAAAAAAAAAAAAAAATCAAGATCCTTTCCTAGGGACTGGGAACGCATTTCATTTAGCTTCATTTAAAATACATTGTTAGAGTTGTGCTGCACAAATCTGCCAAATGCTATAAATATGTATGAAGTCGCAGTGGCCTCCTGTACCCACAGAGAGGCCAGTTTTGGGATGAAGAACCGACAGGGAGAATTTTAAGTACATCCTGTTCCACTAAAGCTTACTTCTTTTCCATTCTGTTCTCCCTCCTGCTCACCCCTTCTCCCCTCGCCCTAGTAGAAAAAATAATTGCCATGAGGACTTAGCCGGGGCAGAGCTGACAATTTCTTCTTTCTCCTCCTTAAAGTGTTGCAAAACCTTCACACTGCAAGGGAATAACTGCCCTCCCCTGACACCCAAACACAGCTCTCCTCTGGCAAACAGGAAACGATCCCGGGCTGTGGGCTTCTCGGCTGGAAGTCGGTCTCTGCCACTGCGGCTACCTTCCCCTCAGGTTCTTCCTGGGCATGCAATGCGGTTAAAAATAGTAACCACCAAAGCCAGAAGAAAAGATGATTTCATTGTCTAACCACTGCAACTTGCCTGATTTGGGTGGTGGCAGAGGGACCTAATCCTCTGAGTTGGCACCTTGAGAATCCTCGCAGGGTGGAGGCTCATCCCTTCTGCAGGATTTCGACACCCGGTGTCCCTGAGGAGCCAGCCCATCTGGGGGGCGGCGGTGAGTCAGGCGAGCCAGCTACCCTCCACGTGCACGTGTGCACATACGTGCACACACACCATGGGGAGACAGCTGTGGAAATCAAAGCTCTCCCCTTGGCACAGCCTGTGTGCAGTGCGGGCGGCACACGCCCATCCCGGCTTGGGAAGGCAAGGCAGGGGACGAAACCCCTCTGCTACCTGTCACTCCTGCGATGGCCTGGGCGTGTGCACCCTCATCTGGCCCTGGCAGGTTCAAGAACTTGTAGAATATGCTCAGTGCCACTCAGCCTAGGTTGCTGTTGGAGCGACAGGTACAGAAGGGACTTGATGGGCTTCTAAGGCTAGGAGAAGAGAAAAGCAGTTTGAGAAGGTACGTGAGGGTCACCAACAGTGGGTCTTTTTGGAATAAAAGAGAAATCGGTCTATATGGCGTGTGGTCCTCAATTGGGCTTAATTTGCTACTTAATTAAGCAGGCAAGCGGGTTTCAGAAAGAACTTCTATGTGCCTGGCACCTCCCAGAGTGCTGTGGGGGTACAGAAGACATATAAGATCTGTTTCCTGTGTTTGAAGACCTTATGGTTTAGTTAAGGAGAGAACTGACTCAGCTGAAGTGAACTGGAGGAAAACATGCCGAGCCTCAACCGGTGGGTGCCGAGCACCTGCCAGACACTGCCCTGGGGAATGCAACTGCAGCTGCGCAAAAATCACACTGAAACCCCTGCCCGCAGGGGGCTGATGCTCTCGCACAGGGAGGCAGGTGGTCTCAGGAATAGATAAGTAGGATATATGCGGTATGCTGGACAGCTAAGTGCCGTGGAGAAAGAAAGCAGCCAGGGAGGACAGGACGTGCTGGGAAGGCTTGCAACTGTAGAATAGGTAGCCAAAAACGCTCTTACTGAGAAGGTGACATTCCAGTGAAAACATGAAAGATGCAAGCCCCGAAACTGCGTGATCCAGGCTGGACAAGTCCTGTAGTGGAGGGGCAGATCTGTGACCCAGTGAGGACACCCATGCAGGGCGTGAGGCTCCATCTAAACCTTTGAAAGTCAGAAAAGCTTTATGTAGTCAGAAGAAGGCATGAGAGGGACAAAACTGATGCTATTACCATGAAATTCTGCACAATCCAATAAATGCTTTCTCTGTGTCCCCATGTTACGCACTTTGAAGAAAAACAATTATAGTGCCCAATTATACGCTTTGGGTGGATACACCAGCATCTGCAATTTCTCAGGGACATCTGGCAGTCCCCATCATGGCTTCTGCAACTGGGGGCCACCCAGGGGTGGGTGTCCCTTGTGCAGCGGTGTCCCCTGGGGAGGTGGCCTCGGTGGAAGACCGGCGTCTCTGCCCTCAGCCAGAGGGACGTGGGTTTAGGTGTTGCTCAGCCACTTTCTAGCGTGTGACCTGGCTTGCTGCACGCCTCGCTGAACTGTAGTTTCCTCATCTCTAAATTGGAAATACTACTTTTTTTCAAACAGAGTTGTTGTCAGGCACATATTAAGCACTCAGCAAGTCATTCCCATTATTATCGCTATCATGATATCGCACAACTATGTGAAATAAAATGACGAGCATCCATTTGTTGTGAAATCCCGTCATAAATCTGAGGGGTGCTCACATCAGTCCAACTCGTATTTCATGTAGAACTCTCAGCCTGGGGTAAGTGACTAAGTCGGGGACAAGGAGAGGTTAAGTGATGCACCCTTGTCCACCCGACATGGGAGGCGTGGGATGGCACACTCTGGGAGGCGTGGGATGGCACACTCTGACGGGGGTGCCAAGGCAGGGCACTCTGAGGGCCTTGGGGTGGCCCCTGGGGAAGGGGGTGGGGAGGGAGTGGGAGGAGGAGGGTGGGGCTGACCAGGCATCAGCCTGGGGCAGTGCTCTGGGGACCCTCCTTGCAGGAACGCCAGCCCACCCACACCACAGAGTGACCCAGGGCCCAGCAGTGCTCCCCTGGGAAGTGTCACTCAGGGTGGGAGCCGGGGAGAGCCAGTGCTGGGACTCCCACCTCCCCACGCCCTGTCTCCTTCCCTCCCCTATTGACCTTGACGGTTCACCCATGTGAGTGCTCAAGAGCCATGTGATAAAAACCTGATAAACCTGACTGTGAATCTGTGAGAAGTGTCAGGCATTTAGGACCTGTCTGGATAGGGCCTGAGGGGATCTTGTGGGTGAGTCAGGGAGGCCGGGAAGGGGCTCAACAAGCACTGGGCCCCAGAGAGCTGAGAGTTTCAGGGCAGATGGCAAGTCCGGGGAACGTGATGGAGGCTAACACGCTGGGTGGCAGGAAGACCAGGACCTATATGGCTTCCCGAGAGTTTAAGCCACTTTGTCAATCGTTGTGCCCATCACTGAGCCCTGGCCTCCCTTTCAGCAGAAGGGACAAGCATTTCTCTGGCTCTCCCTCCACACAGCCCCTCCTACGCACCATCTAGATTCTGCACCAAGGTGGTGACCCAGGCTTTTCCTGGCTTCCCGTGGGCTTAACAGATAGGCATGCAATGACTGGCTGATTCATTGATCAACAAGGCAGTAACTTCTTAACCCTTACTCTATTTTTAGCATTTATTAAACACATATTACATGCCAGGCACTGTGCTTAACATGCATTATCTCGTCTTATTCTCATAAAAACTTTATGGGCACATGTACTCTTATTATATTTGTTTTTCAGGGAAGGAAACGGAGCCTTAGAGAGCTTGTGTAACATGCCCAGGCCTCACAGTTAGTAAGCGGTAGGGCCAAACTCAGCCTCTGCCTCGCACCGATGTCCCTGTGATCTAACAGCGCAATACGGCCTCGGCATCCACCACTGCTTAATTGTTGACTTGTGTGTGTCCGTAAAAGTGGGCTTCCGAAGACAGGAGACGAGTGATTTTCTTGGGGAGTGGGGTGAACAGATGAAGCTATTTATAGTACGTTAAAGTTATAACCAATATCTTTCACAGTTTTTCCATTCACTTACAAATATATTTTGTTCAATAAAAATAATAGCACACCAGTTATGCTTGGGCCTGGCTGGTAACTGATGGGATTCAGAGACAAAAGACCACTTCTGCCTTCTAGATCTTGCCACTCAGTGGAAAAGGAGAGACACGCAAATGAATATTGGTGTTTCCTTGTGATGAGCGTAAGGACGAGCGTTCTTGGAGGCTGTGGCAGCTCCCGGAGGGGCACTGAGTTTGCACCAGGGCCGGGGGTGTCTTTCTGGGGAAGCTGGCCTTGAAGACCAGGCTGGGAAAAGAAGAGCAGGCCAGGGGGCAGGGTGTCTTACCAGGGCAGGACAGTGGAGGCTTGGAGGTTTCAGGCTCAGGTACGAGAGAGTTCTGTAGGGCTGGGGGAGAAGGCAGGGCAGAAAGCATAGCGTTGGTGAGACGGGGGCAGTCAGACGAGGAAAAGCCTCGTCAAGCAAGCTGGCCAAGTACTGGGTCTGGATCCTAAAAGTGATGGGGTGCCACCAAACAGCTTTCCATGCGTGAGAGAGCTGGCAGTTTTAGAAAGCCACTCTGAGATTAGTGGAGAAGAACCAGACCTGGTGCCGGGGTGGGGAGACAGGAAAGGAAGCGACATGGAGATCAAGGCAGTGAGCGCAGAGCAGGCCGTGGAGGGCTCCACTAGGGCAGAGAGCTCTCCACGCTCGATCGCCCTCCCTCCTAAACCAGAAAATGCATGTCGCGCCTTTGTCCTAACATTATTGTCATTTTTACTTCAAACTGGTATCTCTCTTTCTTATATCGAATGCCTGTTGATTATAACTAACGGAGACTACAAACATTATCGAAAGCCTCAGTGGCAGGGACATTTTGAGGTTTCTACAAGGTATTTTATCCTTCTTATATCTAATGCCTATTGACTCACATTCTCAGTGAAGCCCCATGGGGGTTCTTGGTATTTGTTTTGGAGGGGGCTAATGCTTTCCTTTTTCACCCCACCCACACTTCATATAACTTTATATATGTGTTAGTAATCCAGGTCTTTAAGAAATTCATTTTTATATCCTCCAATTCTCACAATTAAATAGGGGTCAAAGGTTTTGCCAGGCACTGGAAGGAAGGTTTTGTAGTCTGCGGAATGATTTCGACTGTGTTACCCTCCTTGGATCCTTATATATTCCAGGGAGGCAGGAAAACCATTATTGTCCCCATATTATTGATGAGAAAACTGAGGCTCAGAGAAGCAATAGTCATACAATTAAGTGGCGTAGCTTGGTCTTAATGCTCTGAATTTATCCTTTACCATTTTATTGTCCTTCATTGACTGCACTCAGGTGACAAATGGTGTCACATGATGATCTTTGGTACATAGAACTTTGAGAAAGAACCATTTGATCCTGTTTCTGCCTTCACATCCAATCCCACTCATTCAAGAAACACTGAGCACCCACGGTGTCCAGGCACCGGGTATTCTAAGGTGCCCAGTGCAGCCCTCAGGGAGCAAGTGGAGCAAGTGGACACAGCGCAAGCAAAGGTGAAACAGGGTGGTGAGTGGTGCCCTGGAGGTGTGGACGGAATGATCTGGCTTATGGAGGGAAGTTACTCATTCTGCCTAGGGTGGGGCAGAGGGGTGGGGAGGGCTTCCCCCACAAGGTGACATTCAGACTGGCTTGGAGGTAGAACAGCATTTCTTCAGGGAGAGAAGGGCAGGGACAACAATAACGGCATCACTGGTTAAGTCCCTGTGATGTGCCAGGCCCTTTGCTAAGAACTTGACAGGTATTTATTTGCTACTCCCAGTGACCCTACGAGGTCTCAATATTAATATGATCCCCATTTCACATATGAGGAAATGAAGGCTTAGAGAGGATTTGCTCCTAAGCAGTCTGATTCCAGCTCATTCTCTCGACCACTGTAGCACAGGGCCAGGCACTCAAGCTAAAGAACAGAGATTAAGCAGAGCCTCAGAGATGCGAAGCTGCCCGGGCTCACCCAGGGCGCAGGGTGAGTGCAAGGAGGGAGGAGGACTCAGGTGTGAAAGAAGGATGGGGCCAGTGTGGGATGGGCCTTGCATGGTTTTATTTTCCCAGCACAGTTAGATAGCAGTCATGTGATCCAATTTGATCAGATCTGTGTTTCATACAGATACCCCGGTGACAGAACAGAGCTGGAGCCACAGACATCATGCCTGCAGGGGGGACAGGCCCAAAGGCTAAGGGGGGAAGAGGAGACATCCCTGCGGAAGGCAGCAGGCTCCCAGCCCCCAGCTCCTCCCAGCTGACTGCAGCCAAGGGGGGAATGAAGCTCCTTTGTTGCCAGACTCTCTGATTTGGAAAACAATTTTGGAAAACCAAAATTTTATTTGAAATTTTCTAATTTTAAAATGCAGGAAACTAATTCAAGTTCTTTCTTTAAGAGCACTTTCAGGACCAAATTATGTGTGTGGGGGCTGCCAGTTAGCCCCCTTGGACATGGAGGATGAACTGGAATGGAGAGAGTTCAGAGGCAAGGAGCCCGGTGTCCGGAGCCCACTGTGGCAGTCTACACAAAGAGGGAGGACTCAAGAAAGGCCATGGCAAGAGGGATGAAGAAGAGTGGTCAGGGCTGAGATATATTTTAAGTAGACTGAGTAGTCTGTGGTGACTTGACTTTGGACACAGAGGGTGTGAGAGGGACAGGTCTGTGTTGACTGGATAGATGATGGAACCATTGTTCATTTAATTTTTGGATGACTATTTATTGAGCATCTATTATATCCAAGATATTGCATTAGCAGCTGAGTTACCACAAGGACTAAGACACGGGACCTTGCTGTGAAGGAACTCAGACATTAGTGAAGAGACCTGTTGGAGGATAAGCACAGAGAGATTTGGGGGCACGTAGAAAGAGCACCTGCCCTGGTCTTGGAGGGTGTGGCGTCAGGGACCGCTCTGCTGGCAGGCAATGCAGGAGAAGCGCAGGTGTGAGAGAGACGGTCGCCCATTGGGTTTCAGATTTGTTGAGTGGAGTCTTAGCTTCAGCCCAGCTAGTTCTGGGATCTGGTACCATCATTCTCCGATGCTTTTAATTTTGTGACATTTAAGAGTCCAGGCAGCTTGCTTACTCATATAACACATTCCTTTCTGACAGTCGTGTTTTCCCTGTAGCCTCTTTTAAAATGCCTGGCGTATGTGTGTACATGGCTGAGGGTGTAGTAGATGCTGGCGTTATGGTCATGGTCTGTGTCTTTCCAGGTCCTGCCCGCTTGTCGTTCATCTTAGATGTTGCAATATTTGTAAGGGGAGCCTCTGCTTGTTTGCTTAGTTTACTCATTGCTGTTGTGGAGAAAGATCTGCTTTCTTTCAGGATCATTATTATTGCATGGGAGATTAATGATGAGAAAACGCCCAGTGAGCTTCATCACTCTACCTCCTTCCTGAGGGTGCCGCGCATTCCTTCTTCAAACCCAGGCGAGGTTTGCTTCATTCATCTAGCACATGTGTTTTGGGCACCTACCATGTGCCAGGCACTGTTCTAGGTGCTTGGGATGGGTCGGTGACTCCAGAAGGACCCCTGCCTTCACGCAGCCTTGTTTTCCTGCGGCCTCCGTGATTTGGCTCTTATTCATTTCTGTGTTGCTCTTTTGGGATATGCACAGATGTGTGGCCCCCTCCCAGCCACGGGAACGTTCCCTCCAGTCCCCTCTGCAGTGGGGCTGTGTTCATCATCATCTCAGACTCTCTGCTCCATTTCCCCAGCGTGGACTGTCCACAGCGTGGCAGCTCCTTTTCCTGGCAATCAGAGCTCCACTGGCCCAAATGGAACCTTGAGTTCTAAATCTCACCATTCCTCTACATACTCTGAACACAATTCATCTTCTCTTTTGAGCAGATAATTTGACTGGATCCTTAAATGAGACCCATTATCCTTCCCATTGATGCACTGGTCAGACATATACCTTCTATCATAAAAGCCCTTGTGATCTTTTATTCTCTGTCCTCAGCTAAGAGTCCTCCCTGGAGGGAAGTATCCAGATACAACCCAAAGGTGCCTGGAACTCAGGCTTGAGCTCGTTCACTGATGTGGATTTGGTAGAGCAGGATACTTAAAAAAAAAAAAGTTCCTGAGGAGACTGGCTCTCACCAGGTCACCTGGCATGCAAAGAAAACCTGGGATGAGGAACCCAGAGGCCATTGCAGGGGTCATTGGGGCTGGGTGAGTTCCCCTCTCAGAGAACAAGGGTGCAGGGATCTCTTGGAGTCATAAGCTAGCTGCTCTGTGAGGGTCTAGAAAGCTTTGATTTGGATAGCTCCGACCTCCTCGTACCTGGACGTCCTCCACCCACCTGGAACATTCTGGATCTATGAGCCCCTTCATAGCTTCCAGGAGCCATCAAAAGGCAAGTAATGTAGAGGAAAGAGAAAAGTTACAGCAATCAAAGAGGTAAAAACTTTAAGAAATGTGAATGCCATCCCTTAATAGCTCCATGGCTTTGATCAAGCAATTAGGCTTCTCTGAGCCTCAATTTTATCCTCCCAATAAGGTTAAAAAAAAATAAGGTTGAAATATGAGCAATGTGCGTCCATAGGTATTATGCAAATAGAAGGTGTTTTTACTGTTGTTATGATTATTTTTATTTGTAGCAGGCCTCCCTCCTAGAGCCCACATTAATCAGGACCCGGATCCTCAGAGCTGCTCCAAGGGCTCTCCCTCTGGGGCTGAGGCCAACAGTCCAGCAGCCATTGCCCAGTGGGCCACCCACTACCCCACCCATCAATCAGCCACCAATGGGCTGAAGAATCTGTGTGGCTGTCACCTTGCCACCAGCTAGCACTGCCGTTGCGTTTCATTGCTTCTGAGCTAAGGCTGGAAATTCCTTGGCAGGGGTTCCACCAGCACGGACATGTCTGTTTCTCTGCATCCATTGCTGAGGGACCCTCACTGCATCAGGGTATACGGAACTATTATAAGCTCACTCAGGACAATCCACTAGTTTGCCTCCTGCTGCCCCTCTGAGCTCTGTGCAGGCTTCAGCCTGTGGAACTGATAAGGGTCACATCCTGAGCCATGAGAATTGAGGCATAAAGTGAGGGTAAAATGGTGTCATGAGTCTGAAAACTTTGGGAAATGAATGTGCTGGAACTGAAAATGCTAATGGAGTAGTCCGTGGTGATTTAGCCAGAATTAAAAGATCTTTCAAAACTCAAATTCCTGGCACCCACCCAGCCCTATATCTGTAGGGTTAGACAGTCCCATTTGGCTCCATGTTCTCAGATGGAAGATCAGAATGACAATACGAACTATCAGTCATTGTTCATGACATAGGAAGAGAAGGAAAGGGCCAGAAAGGGCTAGTTGGCATCCCTTTATCCATGCTTTGCATGAGTTTGTGGAAGGGGAAGGTGACTACAAAATGTTAATACTAGAAGGGAACTTCAAGATCACAAGAAACGACCCTGTGAAGAAACTGAGACTTATGTTAAGTTTTCTAAGATCACACACCATTGAGTGATGTGATTAGTCCTATATGCCAGTACAATGAATGGGAGACAGAATATTTTATAATAAGATGACTAGTATGTCATTACATGTACAAATATATTATGTACATGGAGTTTCACCATGGCATTGTTTATGGAAGCAAAAAATTGAAGCAGTATAAATATCCATCATCTATTAATAAGGAATAATTTAAATACTTTATGGTTTATGCACTTAACAGAATACCATGTAGCCATTACAAATAATGATGTAGATCTACATTTATTGATTTGGGAAGCTGAGTGACTTCGCTAGAGGGACATGTGAACTTTTGTTGTATAACAATAGCAGATGTCATTGCAGCATGCACATTATCCTGGTAAAATTGTATACATGTATGTGAAAGAATGTTTACAATAATTACCCAAGAGTTGAGGTTTTGGATGATTTTCATGATGTATTTACATTTTCATGCATTGTTGGAATTTGTTCAATGATCACATACCATTTTTTTTTTTTAATAATCAGAAATCAAAAAGTAAAAGCACATCCTCTTTTTTTGTCAAGGTTCCCCATGTGCAGTTTCGGAGCTTCTCAGGATGGTGGGAGTGAATTTCTCACATCTAGTTGCTTTACAGTTGCTTCCTCTCAATAATAGGCAAGTGCTGCTCAGCACACAATGCAGGGGAAGGGCATCGGGGAGGGCACAGCGCCTTGGATCTTCCAGTGGACAGTGTTGGTACAAGGGGTAGGTTAAGAGGTCCCCAGAACTTTAAGATATAAAGTCTCCCTTGAAGAGTAAAAATTGGAAAGAATAGAATGGTTGGTTTGAGCCTCCATGGATATGACAACCCTAAAAATAGTCACAAATGATGGCAGAGGAGACTTAGGAATGAACCCCCAACTCTAATAAGATGACTGGGTGTATTCACAGGCAAGCATGACCAGAGTGAAATTATAACTAGAAAGATGGAACTGGATTAATTGCATTGGCTAGTACTGTAATTTGGCTGAAGACGTAGTGTGTTAACCAAGAGGGGATGACCACTATGGAGTCTAGAAAAGGGAGATGTGTGTGTTCATCAGTGTCTATCCAGCCTTGTCCAGGGAAGAGTGGCTGTGATTCCTGTGGCCACAGACCCTGCCAGGTTCCGGAGCATTGAGACACCTCCCTGCACGTCATCTGGCAAAGAGGAGGCTGGAGGTGGCATCTGTGTGTTTGCAATGGCAAAGGCCAACTTGTGTGTGCGTGCATGTCTCAAAGGGTTGAAATAGGTCTTGTCTCAGTGATCTAGCATCCTAAAATTTAACTGGAAAGAATGCTCCATTTTCCAATGACGCTGAATAATTGAGTCACTCTACTTGGTGTTTGTTTGTTTGTTTTCACCAAGAAGCAATTTGTGTCTTTGAAAGTTCTAACTTGGTGTCTAAGATCACTTCCAGCATGTCTCCGGGTCTTGTGTGCTTTGCTGACCACACAGTCCCCGTGGGGAACATGCCTGAAGGTCCCGAGGCTAGACCGCTTGACTTTGTGCCCCCTTCTATGACAATTGTCCTTGGGCAGATTTAAAGACATGCACTAATTGCTTTTCCCACAACTGTGTGGGCTTAGCTAGAGGGGTGCTCTTATCAACACCTGAGTTTGAGGGAAAAGTCTTGAAAGAGAACATGAAATTCTTTTACTTGGGTATTAGACACTTCATTGATTAAATGTACTAGGTTTTACTCGATTGCCTGCTACGTAGCCAGCTTCTACCTACTGGACCTGCTGGCCATGCAAAGTGGTGGGGACAGTCACTCTTTAATTACTTAGGAATATTCAGTTCTTTACCTGAAATGGTCCCTTAAGCAGGAAAAACAATACTCTCAGTAACATGAGGGCCAAAGTGCAAAAGAAAACCATTTATTCAATATACCGTTAAGATCTACCTTCTAGTATCGCAATTGACATCCATTGGAGACAGACAGGATCTCTTCGCTTCTTATTTTTGTCAAGGTAGCTTCCTATTTGTCTGCTTGCTATTCTTCTTTGACTATGAAGCCATACCCTGGGTGGACGTGGCTTGGAAGGTCTTTACTTGTCAGCTGTGTCGACTCTCCATACATAACCCAACTGTCTGAAGAAACTGATGACAGCACTTAGTATCACTCTGGTCACTGCCCATCGTGGTGGGGCTGGCTTATTTCTCCTCTCGAGTTCAGATGTCACTGTCGACATAGCCACTTCTCCTCTAGAACCACATGCCCCACTTGGTGAGTGAGAATTCCCTCTCCACTGGCTAGCAGTGGCAGGCCGATGGCCCAAATTCTAGGAGTGCTCTTGGAATTTAATTGGTTTTATCTTTCCAAAGCCATTTCAGGAAGAGCTAAGAAACAAGAAGGGGTGAGGCTAGGGGGACTTCAGAGACTTCTCATTTTGTGAAACTATATTAAAATCACATCTCACTGAGAGGAATTTAAGAAAGTAAACAATAAAAGCCGGAAGAAAACAGCCTGAGAGAGAAACAGAGGAGCATAGTAGAAAGAAATGAAAGGAAGGAAAAAGGAGGAATACGAAATTTCCGGTAAATTCTCAAATTCCAAAGAGGAGTGGCAAGGAACAAACATCCATTTGACTTTGGAAGATACTGTATAACTTTTTCATTCTATTTACTTTTCAAGCAGTGTTTGCTAATATTAATATTGACATCCCTGTTCATATAACAGCTTTGGGGAACATGTTGCACAATTTAGAATTCTTCTTGGTTAACTGAGTTTGGGCAAAAACAAAACCTATTATTAGTTTTCTGTGGGCTGTGGGGGTCAGAGCTACACTAGGAGACTTCTTGTATCTGTCATTAAAAGCTCTCGATTCATACATTCACTAAAAATGTTCATGCCAGTTCTGACTTGAAAATCTGCCCCAGTGGCATCAAGCCAGAAGTTGATTCTTGTTGCTTCAGAAGGACAGAAGAGATTCCTGTGCCAGGGTAACTCTGCTGCGCTGGGCCAGAGCGACATTCCTTCCCAAGAATATATGGTTTTACTGAGGTCAAATGAAACTTTGCCTGGTTTTTTGCCTGTGTGGAAAATGAATGTGTCTACTCTGCCTTCCAAATGGGGGAGATGGGAGCACAGGGCAGAAGGGGAGGTTACGCCGCACTGTTTGGAAAGACCATGTAAATGCCAGGGGAGCTGGATTGCTCAGCTTCATGAGATTTTAAACCCCTGACCCCTTTGCTGTCCGTAGTCTTAAACTTGTCCCCTCATGGCCATGGGAAGAATCAGTCTTAACATTTCAATCACATCCAGAGGCACAATAAGCTGGAACTTCAGCCAGAACCGATCTCATTTCTTTCCCAAACTTGATAATGTTGTTTTATATTATAAAATGAGCTCAGCGATATTTCAAGGGTAAATTACGGGCATTTAGAAATCCTGGACTGGCATTCATCTTTTAAAAATATTTACATAACTTAGCTTTATAGGGTACCAATGTGTATGTGTGTGTGTCTGTGTGTGCACGGGTGTGTTTTAAGAGCTCCAACTATTCAATATTTTCTCTCCAAACCTAAACATCTCCAAAAGCACAGAGGAAGGTGAGGTTTGTCAGGCCCATCTGGAAGGCTCTGCCATCTGCTCACTTCAAGGCTGCAAGGCAGGAGGGCGGGTGGCTTGCTCACCACCACTGCCAGCCGCAGGAGAGGAAAAACTAGAACTCCTGCTTTCTGAGTCCTGTTTTCACAGCCCCTCCCTTCGTCTCCGATTCTTTCAGACCCAGTATGGGAATTCAGAAGGACCAAATGATTCCTCTACTCAAGTGCTTTGAGAAAAGTTCCTGCTTTTTCCCTCCATTAACCCAGAGAGGGAGGTGGGAGAGAGAAGGCCTCCCCTCCAATCTTTCCTGGCTCCAGGTTTCTCTTTAAAAAATGCAACCATAGCAGGTACTGCTCAGCATCTGAAGACATCACCCACACTGGAGCGCAGCCTCCTTTACACATAGCTGGGGGAGGAGGGTTTGAACCTGGCAGAAGGCCTCAGAGGTGAAAGACAACCCAAGAGTAGCAGAAAGCCAGGGAGAGAGGCAGATTCCAGCAGGGAAGAACACGCCAGTCCTGACGGCCCACGAGGGAGGATTCCCAGGCCTCCGGGTCAGGCCTCCTCCCCTCCCTGAGGGTTGGGCTGCTTGGAGATCACAGGGACTCCTAACTCACTGCTGGGACTGGCTCCTCTCAGCCAGGCATTTTCCTGATCAAATGAGTGATGAGAGAGGGAGCAGGTGAGGAAATACATGAGGAACTGATGCAATCTTTGTCACATCATCAGTTTTTTAATGAAAAATCTAGACTTTATCTTTACAGCGATAGAATTCAGTTCTCAGGGACTTGTGACAATGCAGCACATTGTGCATGTGTGTGTGTGTGTGTGTGTGTGTGTGTGTGGTGTGTTGTTTTCTCTATTATCCACTTTAGAAAATATCCTCTACTTTCATATGTTAAGATATTTTTTCCTGGGCCAGGCCTGGTGGTTCATGCATGTAACCCAAGCACTTTGGGAAGCAGAGGCAAGAGGATCGCTTGAGGCCAGGAGTTCCAGACCAGCCTAGGAAGCATAGTGAGACCCCATCTCTTAAAAAAAAAAAATAGAAAAATTAGCCAGGTATGGTGGCATGCACCTGCAGTCTCAGCTACTTGGCAGGCTGAGGCAGGAGCATCACTTGAGCCCAGGAGTTTGAGCCTGCAGTGAGCTATGCTTACACCACTGCACTGTAGCCGGGGTGACAGAGCAAGATGCTGTGTCAAAAAGAAAAAAAAAGATTTTTTCCTAAAAATTATCCATCTGTACACATCCTAGCTACCTGAAGAAAGTAATATAGGTTAATTGTAGAAGCTTTTGAAAATATGTCAGTGTGTCCAGAAGAAACTAAAATTCACCTATAGTTTTACCACCTAATACCATCAACATTTTGTTGAATAGCCACCAGCCAGTTCTCTATTCTGCTGTGGAATGTAAGTCCCAAAGGCAGGAATCTCGTTCACTCCTGTGGCCCAATGCTCTGAACAGCGCCCAGTTAGGGTTGATGTGCAGCAAGTATTGGTCGAGTGAATGAATAAATAGTTACATCATTATACTTTGAATTGAAACAGGTTGTTGGGATGCAGTAGAGAATAACAGCCACAGAATTGCTTGGCTTTGGCGACTTAGATCCAAGCTGCTGTATCTCCTTGGATAAGTCACTTTACCTCTCTGGGCCCAAGTTTCTTCTTCAGTAAAATAATCTTCATAATAGCTAGCATTTGTTCAGTCCTCACTACATATATGGTGATAAGTGCTATACATAAGATAGGTACCTGCTATCTCCAGTTTATGCATGAGGCAACAGGCAGGGAGAGGTTGGGTGGTTTGCCCAAAGTCACGCAGCAAGTAAGTGGGGAGCTGGGCTTGAAGTCAGGCATCTGGGCTCTTGCTGTCTCCAGCGGAATTCCCAGGCTGTGGGGTTAGATGACTTCTCAGGCCCCTCCTAGCACCAGCACTGAGAGAGAGAGGAGTGGTGCGGGGAGGGAGTTGTGATGATTATGCTGCTGGCCGAGCTCCCGAAAGTCAATTGTGGAACAAGGTCCAGGTGATTACTACATGAGCTCAGAGAGCAAGGCTTTTACCTAGAGGACTTCCTCCTGGATTGTGGAGAGTCCATCCGGGCACTGAGGGTATTCACAGAACATAACTAAAGACCAGGGGTGGTCTGGGGTTCAGTCAGTGCTCCGTCACCCAGGGGCAGGGTTCCGAGGGCTCTTGGTGTGTCCCCTTCAGCTATAGCCACCCACAGGACAGTGCACCAGGGTCAGACAGGGAAGTATGTAAGAAATAAATCTTATCACTCCGGACGGTGAGCGGCAGCTGATGCATTTAATGGTGGAGGAAGGATGGGAATGCTATTTGATGATTGGCTAGGGCTTCAATTAGCAGGGCACTTCTTTTCCTCCTTCTCCTCCCCATCCCCTACTGAAACCCTGTATTTTGCCTCATGTCCATGGCAACGAGCCTCCTTTCTGGTGAGGAGGAATGGCCTTCAGTAAACAGATCTATTTGTGTGACTCCTATTACTCATGTGAAGCACTGTCACTCCTTTTTCCACTGTGGTCTGTGTGTCTGAGTCAGAGAGAGCCTACAACAGGGTTCTTTGAATTGATGGCTCACTCCCAGCCGCGCTTGACTGACTGCCAACTTAACAGGGCGTAGCTTACCAACAAATTTTTTTTTTTTTTAAAGCCAGACTGATTCATAGAAACTCCTTTAAAACAGGGAAAAGAAACCGCCCATCACACACCCCAGCACACCAGCGCAGGAAACTTATAACCCCGGGAGGCGGGTCCCTCCCCTCAGTGTGGTCACATACCTCCAGGAGAGCGGACCGGGGTTGCAGCCAGCACCGGCCACCACCAGCCACTCGGAGCCTGTGTCGCTGGGACCCTCCAGGTAGGATAGCGCCCAGCACGGCAGGAAGCTCAGCCAACTTTCTCCTGCCTCTCCCCGGCTCTCCTGATCTCAGCTTAGCTTTGCTTTTTCTTTGTCCTCCGCTATTTTTCCATGATTCTCTAAGAACCAAGTCCTTGAAACTTTTAGCTAAAAGCGGATACTGAGACAACTTTTTCCAGAAAGTTCAGGAAAATGTATTTTGAGGAGGCAGTCGGGGGAAATGAGTGGGGCTGGGCTGTAATCTCGTCTTGCAGCACCTGAGTTCTCTACGCTGAGGTTGTGGCAGGAGCAGGGAATTTGGAACCAACCGCGATAGGTTACTCTGCGTGGAGCAGACACTACATACCTTTGAAACTACAGACTGAATTTGCCAGATGTTTGTTTCCAACTCCTCGGTTTTGATTCCCATGGCTTCTTTCAGGATTGAGCTGTTTCTCAGCTTGTTACTTGTTTGCTGGGCTTTTTTTTTTTTTTTTTTTTTACAGGGGGGTGGCTAGATAACTGGTTTTCAGTTTATTTTTGCTGTTGCTTTTCCTGCCCTTTGGCTTGTCCATTCGCTTCTGTTTAAATTCAAGTATGTTTTATTTTTCCTCCTCACAGGCTGGGAAGAGGGGGATTGGTTTGTTTAAAGTAAACTGTTAGGGAGAGAGGCAGCGGGTGTTTCGCATGCAATGTGGGAAGGGTTCGCTGGTGGGACTGCAAGCTGATGTGGACTCCAGACTGCTTCCCCTCCGGCCAGATGTGCCGGGAAGCTGGGTTTGGAGGGGAGGGTGGGGCAGGGGAACTTCATCTGTCCCTGTAAAAAATTGTTGTATGGCTTTGTGTTCCCACCCCACAAACAGCTGCTTTTCAGTGTAGAGTAAAAAGATGATATATCAGAAATGATAAAACAAAATTTTTAAAAGTGGATGTGGGATTTTCCTGCATGGGAAGCAAAGATTATTTTGGGAAGTTTGTCTTTTCATTCTTTCCTAAAATGTGCTTGTACAATGCAAACACTGAGGCTAATCGTGAAGCCAATCTGGAGAAGTAAAGAAGGTGCTTTTCCTTCTGGCTTTTTGTTTTTTAGGTGAGCATTTTGGTTGAGTGCCTACCGAGGCGTGGCCCATTTCAACATAGATACTGGTATATTTTCCCCTCCGTGTAAACAAGGTGAAGAGATTAACAGGATTCAGCTTGTCTGATGAAGTTAGGTTTTTAGATTTAAATGTGGCCAGCCCTGTGTTGAGCAGGCAGTGCTCCTTGTACAACTGCCCCAAGGGGATGAGTAGTAGGTACAAGGGCAACTTTTCAAGACTTAAGGGAACTCCTACGTTTGCTTCAACTGTTTATTATTTCCAGATTACATGGATGTGGATTAGGGAAGCCATTATTAAACCAGTAGTGATGGTATCCTGTGAAAATAGTATGAATCTTGTTTTAGTTCTGTGCAGGTTAAAACTAACAAGCAATGTCTAACCAGTCAGCAACTAGAAAAACACCTACCATTCTGGGGTGTAAACCATTGTGAACTGCATTATCTGCGTGGCATTTCACATTATACTGTAGCTTTATAAATGAGAAAATATGCTACATGTATGTTATTTCCTGGAGTTTGAGGACAATTTAGAAAACACTGTTCTGATTTCCGCTCTCTGCTCTTCCTCCAAGAAGTAGTGGGAGAGTCCCTTGGCTCTGGGAGTTTTTCTGAATTTCAGCTTTGGCAGGACAGACAGTGAGGGTTATTTGGCCCCCCTGCTGCACCCCACCCTCAGAGGCGGCTCCAATTCCACCCAGACTCCGAAGAATGGGGGCAGCGGGCTTGGGGGGGGGCGGCTGCAGGACATCCTGTCTGGCACCCTGGCCAAGGGCCCCCCAGATTGTACATTGTTTGTGGGCACTAAACTGTCCTGGGAGTTGGCAAAAAGTCATCCAGGACCAACCCAGAGCAGACCACATCCTTAGAGCCTGGCTGCCTCCCAGGGCTACTGGGCAGACCTCGGAGGAAAGGAAAGACATCCCTTCTGCACACTGTGCCTTTCTCAACCCTTCCTGCTTCCCTCCTGAGACCAGATTAGGCCATAAAGTCCCCAGCCATGTGATTGGGCTTCAGGGAGATCACCCTGAGAATATGGACCCTCTTGGCTTGTTCTGGGGATTTCAGGTAGTGCCAAATGTGCCAGGACCCCCAGAGAGAGCACAGCCAGAGACCTGGTTCCTCGTCATCCATGAGCCAAAGCTGCTTTTCTGTAGCCTCTGCAGAGACTGGTGGGGCAGATGCCTAAAACGTGGCCACAGTAAAGGGCACAAGGCCAGTTAGTTCCATTCCATCCTTCATTTTGTTCATAGAATTCTAAATTTGGGAGGGATCTCATGCATTCTCCTACCATATGCAGAAATCTGATTTTTACACCATCTTGGACAGTTGGTCATCCTACGGGTCTTGAAATTTCCAGACCGGGGGAGCTCGATACCTCAGAATGCACCTCCACGCTCATCCCCTTTTGTGGGACTGTTCAAATTATTTAGAGTTCCTTAAATTGACCAAAATCAGCTTCCCTATAACTTCCTGGTTCTGTGGGTCTGAAACCGCCCAGGAAATATCTATTCCAGTTTTGTTGCTGCTCCACCCAATGCTCCTGATCCTCCAAACACTTAACCTTCATTTAATATTTTTTAAACCCTTATTTAATATTTAATGACTACAACTTGATGGATGGATCGGTGTTGCATTGTCTTTCCTTCTTTTTTCTTTTTTTCCCCTGCCTAAGGCTCAGAAAGAACAGGGAGCATTTTTGAAGCTTTGAAATTCTACACAGTCAACCATACCCACATGATTTGATTCTGAGGGATTTCATTTTCTAAACACATAAATATGGTTCCTTCTTTAACTTACCACATGTATATACACAGCTGCCTACAAAGCCCAGGCACAGGTGGGACTCTCAGCTGTACATACTCGAGGGACACACCCAGGGTGGCTACCTACCAGGGCAGGGTCAAATCAATTTAGTGCCAGAAGCACAGGCGCCTCGGTTGGCCTTTTGGGGATTGTCCCATAACTCGGTCTGTAGTTAATGTAGCCCACATGTATACACTGTCACCACCTGTCATGGTAACTACAGGAACAGGCCTCCATCTAATTGCTGGCTGGAAGTGTGGGTGTCAACCCCTTGAGAAGAGCTCATGATCCTTTAGCAGTGTAGAACTGGAACTTTCTGACCATAAACCTCCCCTTTCTAATACTCCTCCCAGTTCTGCCAAGATGACCCTCAATTTCTGGACTGACTGTACTTGCTCTTCGGTAATAAGGGAAGCCCAAATATGGTTCCAGTCAGGGTTTCACTTGAATTTGCAACATCCCAACCCCAATATATACATGTCCTAAGATGGCTTTATGTTACACTTTAGTCCCTGGTGCCCTGGCTAGGTAAAACCGTTTCCCTGAATTTAACTGGGAGATTGACTGATACTTGAAGCACGAAGACAAAAACACGAAAACTTGTGGGGATTGCTGCTTCTCTCGCTTCCTTCCTAACAAACCATGTGGGTCAACATTTTCCTTCCTGCTGTGAGATGGCATTTCCCTGGAACTAAAATGGAGTCCTGCACTGTTGGTGCTCTTGGCCTTATGTGGCTGTGGCAGTTTTTGTATTTCCAGAGCCTGTTTCATGAATTCTTTCTCCAAACAGGGCAGTTAAAATAGAAAGCTCTCTTGGCACAGGTCGACACTGTGGCAGGAATCCTGGGGTGAATGTAAGACGGCTGGCTAGGAGGACAGAGGGGCAGCGGCCTTGTCCCGACTCTGCTGTGTGACAACGGCAAAGCATCCCCTCCCCGCCTGAGGAGGTTGAACTTGGTGGTCCTTTCAGTCCTGGTGGCTCTGACATTCTAAGATCCTACCGTTCCTACTTTGAGAAATCTCTTGGGCTCATGCGAACAGCTAGTTTCACCCATAAAAATGGGTAGAGAAGTGAAACAAGGCAACAAGTTGCATCGAAATGAGCATTTTGGAGAGGATTCTCGACTCCTTGGTGCCTGGGGGACGCAGGCAGCCTCCGCTGCCCCACCCACTCCACGCCAGGCGTGGAAGCCGTCAGATCGCCACGAGCACTCACCCAGCACTCCAAAGGAAAGGAAGAGGCTTGCTTAACGAAACGTAAAGGGTGCCAGCTCAGACGGGGAGGGGCATTCACCAGGCATGAAATCAGGCTCAGGGAGAAACTGAGCTGGTCCTGGGAAAGAAACTCCACCCTCTTCTCAAGGAGGGAGACCCGGCAGCGCGAGGGTGTGGCCGCGCAGGTGTGGATGGGAGCCAGCGAGGAACAACCTGAGACGGGGAAAGGGAAGGCAGAGAAGACAGGAGGGCAGGGAGGGAGAGCAAGTGGGATGTGTGTCTCCTCAAGCCTGGATTTTGGAGGAGAAGGCCTAGCAGGAGGGGAGAGAGCTAGGCAGGTAGAGAACGACAGGGAGGAGGAAGAAGAGCAGGGAGGAGTGGCGAGGGTGTTTCCTCTCCTAACTCCCTCTGCTCTTGTTTGGGGACCACCCACCATCATGTTTCAGGACAGTTCTTAGGTCAAAATTATATTCTTTGTCGCCAGTGAGGACTCTTTTGTTGCTCTGGCTACATCTTATTTTTTAGATATGGTCAATGCATCCTTGCTATCATTTGTGCTCCCATTAAACGTTGGTGCCAACAAGGTGCTGACCTCCCCGATATCTCCCTTCTTTCAGGTCAGGTCAGAGCAGAGAGCAAAATGAAGGCCTCGATCCTTAGACCTCTCGTTTCAAATAATCAAAGACCCTCTCCCAGAGCAGTGGAGAAGGGGAATTGGAGAGAGATTTACTCCCCTTAAAACAACTAGTTTTGAGCAAGCTGGTATGTTCACACTGATCTCAGAGAGAGAGTTTTAGAGCTGAGACCTGGAGCTTCCCTTTGTTGAAAGATACTCTCCGTGCTTGGGCGGGCAGGGGACTCCTGTGCTGAGGCTCAGCCCAGCACCAAGAGTTAGAAGCTTGTCTGGGAGTTTGCAGGGAGGGCATTTGGCTCGGGCCTTCTCGGCAGTGTGACAGCAAGACACAGCGGCCTTTGAAAGACCCTTTGATTTTACCATTGTATGGTTTTGAGGGGCTGTGGCTGACTCTCTGATGAGCTCAGAGATGGTGGGAGGAACAGAGAGAAGAGTAGACGTTCTGGTAGAAGATCTGGTAGAAGTTCCAGAACCCTAAGCCAAAAGCTAGGAGAGAGAAAGTTTCACAGGAGTAGAAGAGCCCCGGCCTGGAAGATGAGAAGTGGTGACTTCAGTTCTGACTCTGATTTTACCTTTGGGGACGTGCATTTCCTTCTTTGTCAGGGAGCTGGACTGAATGACCTCAATGTCTATAAACGTCTCAAGAACAAATTGCCCTAAAACCCAGAAATGAAGCCCTCGGCCCACCTGACGGGTCCTGGGTGCCTCTGGCTGAGCAGCGCCTGTCCCACCCAGCTCCTGCCCGCCGCAAGGCTGTAGCTTTGCTGGTCGAAGCATGTTGCCGCCATCTACTGTTGGACCCGCCCAAGCGCCGCTGGGGCTGGGCCACACCTTGATTTTCTTCCCAAACCCTAGTTATTATCTTGGCAACCTCTCCCTTGAAGACATTCTGGTTGCCAGAACACTCCTCTTTTGTCAGAAGCAGAAGGCAACTGAAGCTTCCGTCCTCACCCAGGGGACATTGCCCGATCACTTGACCAGCTGCAGTCTGGGGGCGTGGGCTGGGCTCAGGCTTCACCGCCCAGGTCTGGCCTCAGCCTTTGCAGATGTTGCCCAGATCCACCCCTTCCCCTCCGCAAAGGAGGATAAGCGTAAATACGGGAGAGGGAGAGAGAGAGAGAAGTTATTCTCCCTGGGAGCATTTGCAAAAACAATATTCATGCTGCATGTTTGCCTTTAGCATAATTCTTGGCCCTCAGATTCTTCCAGACAAGCTTAAAGCCCATTTCCCTGGCCCAACCCTCTCATTTTACTCAAAGGAATAAACATAATAACCAATGCCTGTGTTGCCCTTGCTCTGTGCTGGGCATGGGCCCTCAGTCTTCCCACTACCCCTGTGAGGTCTACAGCTCACAGTTAAGACGTGGTGGGGTTAGAATTGGAGCCCCAACCCCCTACTCTGTAACTCTTTGTACTCTGCAACTCTGGGAGCCACTGACCAGGGAGGTTATGTGATTTTCCAAAATCAGCAGTTGGTCAGGGCAGGATTTTTATGAGACTCTAATTCTCCAGTAGGTGTGTGCTCTCCCCCTGCCTCTTTCTTATACCCTGCTCACCCTATCCCCCAGCCCCTCTGTGAGAGTCTACACTCATCTATACCTGCGCCAGATAAACACTACTTTTTCTATAATAACCCCATTTATGATAGCTTGTGTTTGGGAGATGAAAAGAATAGTGGTTTTCCCTGGAGCATTGATAGATGGTGCCTCTCCTGGTCATAAAACTGCCCTGTGTTTAACACATCAGGCCCTAGCATGACATGCACGGAGTGAGGGGCAACCTAAAGTTCTTTCCTTCCAAACGTCAGCTATCCAGAGGCAGCAGGAAACCGTCCTTTAGGAGCCTTTTTCTCCACATGTTTCCCATGGAGAAATGGAGGCCCCCCTTTGCCCCTCCTACGTAAAAACAATATTGAGGATGGAAAAGTACACTGACATAAAACAACAATAACAATGGCTAAAAGCTCATCCAAGTTCTCGTCGCCTCAGCCTGCCTTTAATCCCAGCCTTTTCCTCCTCCGGACACAT
Source organism: Lepilemur ruficaudatus (assembly GCA_963574885.1). Taxonomy (NCBI): domain Eukaryota; kingdom Metazoa; phylum Chordata; class Mammalia; order Primates; family Lepilemuridae; genus Lepilemur; species Lepilemur ruficaudatus. The sequence continues at coordinate 13,899 of CAUYRT010027980.1, read as the reverse complement.
CCTCTGTGGCTGCTCCCAGAAGGGGAGTATTTCCTTTTCTGCTTCTGTATCACATGGACGTCCATTTCACCAACCCAAATGGTCCGCAGTGAGCAACAAACACATCAAAACCAAACCAACAAAAGCAAAGTGATCCCGCATGCGGAGGATGGAAAGGCTTTCATGCCACCCGCACAGCGTCCTTAGGAAGAGGCGGCAGCTGCAGAGTGTCAGGTGTCACACCGAGGAAGGGGGTGCAGGGCCGGCAGACTCATGGAGGTCACATGACCAGGAGCGGCTTTGCCTCTCATCTTTTCTCCTGCCTTGGAGGAAGCACCATGTCTTTGGGCAGGTGGTGTGAGAAAGCTTGTTTTGAAGTTTATAGTTATCCAGAAAGATGAGAATTTCAGTGTCGGAAATACACCAGCCAACAAAAAGACAGAGGAGTGTCTAGCAGTAATCTCAGGACTGTGTTATGACTTGACTGAGATTTGGGCATCTAATTGCTTTGGTGAATTCTCTGATAACCTGGTAGCTCTGCTGCAAAGGGAACCATGTTGGAAAGAGGAAGCCTGGGTCTAGTTGGGTAACCTCCCAGCAGAACTAAGATCAGTGGTGGTTGTTGCCAAGAGCCCCCTCGGATGCACTGTCAGAAAGATCTTTCTAATGAGGGTATCTTGGTGGTCAGTGAGCTCCCCGTGACTGGAGGAGTTTAAGCAAGATTTAGATAGATCGTTGGTATGGCTTTGTAGATGAGTTTCATGAATTAGGAAAAAACATTAAGACCCCCTTCGGTCTAGAGATTGTATAATTCAAAGAGGGTAGATAGAAAAGTTAAATCTGCAGGCAAATTAGTGTTTAGAAATTTAAGATATTTTATTTGCCTTTATTTATTTCCTCTTGAACAAAAGGCAACACACACACATACCCTTGCATATTCAAATGCCAAAAGTACTCAGGAAATAGTCACATATTTACATAGGTATTTATATTGAAATATATAATATAATGTTCACATGTAATAAGATGCTCAATACATAGTTGTAGTACAGTATTAAATAATTTCTGGAAAATGATAAAGGACTAAAGTTCATGTATGTAAAATAAAAAGAGAAACATTTTCCCTCTAGAATTCTGTTTAATATGAAGCCTTCAGTCATTTTGCCATTGATTATTTTTCAGTGGAGAAGAAAATATTGCCATCCTAATTCATTTATTTGTTCATTGAACAGATATTTATTTGGTACCTGTCATAGACAAGACTCTCCCTTCAGGGATTTAAAATCTTAGGGGTGGGGAGGCAAACACATCCAACAATAGCTCTGTAATCACTCTGTCACCAGGCAGGCTGTCATTAGTGGTTTGCATGAAGGGTTGTGTGAGGGCTATAGCATAGCAGGGGGAAAAAGACTTCTTCTGACCTATGTATCTGGGAAGGCTTCCTGGGAGAGGTGGTATTTTCAGCTTATTTGAAAAGAATTTGAAACGTAGTTACAAGAAGGACACAAAAGTAGAGTTTTTATTTTTGGAAACCAAATTCTAAGATTGCAAGGGCCAGCATGAGGTGTTTGGAGCCCCTTTCCTGGTGACGGGAGGTGGTAGTGTGGGGATGTTTGGAGGTTTTTGAGCAGAGGAGTGACAAGGTCAGATAACCCGGTGGCAGGAGGGAGGGGATATGCCAGGGAGGATCGTAGGCAAGGGTGACGGCATGGCCTAGTCTGGGACCTGAGCGAAGCAGTGGCAATGGGAGTGGAAAGTGAGGTAAATAGTGGAGAGTAGGAATTCATCACTGTGACGTTTTGGGCAATAAAACCGGGATGAGAGGAAGGAGAGATAAGGAATTTCGCCTCTGGCCATGAGTGCGTTCTTCTCCCCAGAAAAGCCTAGGTTGACTTAGGCTGCCAGGGCAACGCCTACCCTGGCTGCAGCTGGCCAGCTGGAGCCATCCACATGTGGCTCAGAAAGCTGGGTAGACGCGTCTCCACATGGCCTTTCCATGCGGGAGACTCTCACCCACTCGCAAATGAATCATAGAATTTGAGACTCCCCCGCTGTTCACACCATCCCCAGCCCCTGGTTTCTGAGCCCCCAGGCTCAAGCTGATTCTTCAGTGACTCAGGCCCGGGGATTCCACCACTTCCTTCCCCAGCACTGGGGTTTTGGCTACTCAGTTCTACTGTAGAGCTTCCAATTATTGTGCCTTGGACCACCCTCGGAGAACTGCTTCCCCCAGACTCCACAACAGGAAGAAGTTATCTGACCCCTAGCTTAGCACACACGGAGCCAAATTATTATGCACATCTGAATTTCCCTGCTGTTCCTTAGAAGCCAGTTATTCTCAACCGTTGCTGCAGAATTAGTTTCCCATCAAAAAAGGAAAGGCTCCCACAGGGATCTGATTAACTTCTCACTGGGCAGAGCACCCTAAGACTGTTAGGCTCCTGAACTAAGGCAGAGAGGTCATGCAAGGCAGCCTAGGGGTTATCTTCCTTTGATTCCTTTCATTTGATGTGTGGGATGGGGACGGGCAGAGGGAGGCAAGAAGCCAATAAAGGTTTAAATGGACGGAGGCAACCAGAGAGGGTGGTTATCACCCCCTGTGTCCCCTCTCCTCCACATTAAATAATTAGTCCTTTATAGCTACAGTCACCAGCAGCTGTCATGCTCAGGGTTACTTCTACTAACTATAGTCCATTTTCTGTTAGCAAAGGACTGAATCCAAATTCAGAATGGTCAGCGGTTGTGAGGCTTGCGTTGGAGCCAGGAGCATAAAGAAGCTGCTGCTGCAGTGGTGGGACAATGCAGGAGAAGGGGTGAGGCAGGGGTCAGAAACAGGCCACGGCGATGTGGAGAGGGAACCGGCAGGTGTTAGGGCAGAAGGAACAGCAAAGGAATGTGGGAGACCTGGGTGTGGCTCCACGGTACTGGTCTCCATTTCTCTTAACAATCACTTCTCCCTGAGTCAACGCTCAAGCCTCCTGTACCTTCCTCAGTTTCCCACCTGGCCCCTGATCACCCCTGTGCCAAGCACGTTGGGGAGGTGAGGCTCAAGAGGCAGATCCTGCTCCGCTCGCAGTGGTGGATACAGACACTTGTTCTGCAAGAAGCAGGCCTTGCTTTGGGGTGTATTCAGAATTGCGGTGCTGTTATGCTCTGCTCCCGGGTGTGAGCTGCCCAGCTGTGACTAGGCTATGCTTTCCATTGGACAGTGCCACCCATAGCCTCTTAGAGAGGCGTGAGGGAGAAGTCTATTATTGTTTTAGTGAAACATACTGCTAAGGAGGAAAGTTGTAGCAGCCTATACTTCCAATGATATACACGCTCCTAAGCGATCTTCTTCAGTACCTTGTATGAAGCAGTATACACAGTAGGTAAGGAAATGAGCCTCCCTGCAGGCTGCCCTGCAAGTAACGGGTGGGCAGAAGTCCCAAGAGCACGGGCCCTTCTGTTATCCTACTCTGTTGTGTGATGGATTCCCAGACACTCATTTGTTAGGTACCACCGGTGCTGCTCCACAGAGACCTCAGAGGTTGCCTCCCTCCAGACTGGGGGTTTCTCTGTTGGGTGGAGTGGGGGATCTCTCTGGTACGGCATAGAGACTGAGAAACTAGTAATGATCCAGCCTAGAAATTAAAAAAATTCACTCTGTTTTAAAATGTGTTGGGGGAAGGCCCCTGAAAATAATGGAAGTCCCTCTAAGCTGGCAATGGATGATGCTAATAAAACCTGGCTAATGGGGGCAGTGAAAGATGGAGAACTGACATGTATTATGCGATAGCTCCAGCTGAACAGCCCCTATTTCTGGCTGGGCACAGCAGCCAAAAACAGAGAGAATTGTGTGTTTTGTACAATAAGAACATTTGTTAATCCAAGACACTTTGCTCCTTTCCACGGTGAAAAGACACGGCACGATCACAAGAATCTGAGACGACAGAGAGTCTCTTCTTTGCCGGATTCCTCTACTGGCTCTTATGTGGGTGGGGCACGGTGATCTCGTGGGACTGCGTTAGATCAGAAGAGACAGTAGGTGGCTGTGACAGCACACAGCCCAGCCAGAGGTGCAGCCAGAGGGGTCAGCAAAAGGGAGACTGTTAGCCAGGCGTGGTGGCACACACCTGCAGCTCTTGCTGCTTGCGAGGCTGAGGCAGGAGGATCACCTGAGCCCAGGAGCCCAGGAGCCCAGGAGCCCAGGAGTTCGAGGCTACAGTGAGCTATGATGATGCCACTGCACTCCAACCTGGGCGACAGAGTGAGACTCTGTCTCTAAAAATAAATAAATGAATGAATAAATAAATCAAACCAAAGGGAGAGTGTGAGCAGGGCAGAGGAAGTCATATGCTACTTTACAGGGTTAGAGAGCAGCCCCAGGAGGCTAAATCCTGCCCATCAGGGAGAGAGCCGTGCTCTGCCACTCACTGAAGTGGCCTCACTTGTTGTACCTTATTCCATTCTTGGCCCCTCAACCACTTCCCACCATTAGGAGGAGGATGTTTGTAAATCTGAAGCAAAAGGAATAAGAAAGGAATTTAAAGAGCCCAAGGAGGATTACACATCAGCACTCGTTCGTTATACAATATTCGTAATTCCCTGCAGTCCGCCGGTTCCTTTCCCTTAAGTCAAGTGTCCAGGGGATCAGGCTCTGGTGAGGTGCCACGCTGGGGGCTGAGAGAGTGAACTTTCTCCTGGTCATTCCCGAGGGCATCTTCTCACTGGTCTCCCCACTCAAGGTTAGACAAAATGTCAGTTTCTAAGAGGACCAAAGTGATTTTAGACACACTGCCTCATGAACGAGATCGCGGATATCTTATCATTAATATTTGCACTGAACATGGAGCAGCCTACTGATTAAGTGACTGGGCTGGGTTGGCAACAGCTGCACACTCGGCTTCACTTATGAATAACGATAATAATAACACCCACGACGGGAGCAGCCCCGTTGTGAGTACCTGCCATGTGCCAGACACCCCGCTAGGTGCTTTACACATATAATCCAATTTAATCCCCACACTTCCCTGTACAATTGACATTGCAGCCTCTACTTTGCATATGAGGAAACTGAGACTGAGCCGTCAAATAACTGTATAGGATTCTAACCCGACCTCTTGTCTGGTCCGAACACCTCTTCTCACTGTGCAGTAAAGTCAGGCAGAAAATTGGGGAGGTGTTCAGGAACCTGAGCAAAGCAAAAATGAATTCGAGTGTGTGCGTGGGGAGATTATTAATAGCAGACATGAACGCTCCAAGCTCTCCCCTGAGGAAGCAGGATAAATGCCATCGTTTTTGCATTCATGGTGAAATTGGACACATTCCTGCAAAACAGCCAGGTTTGGAGGGAAGTGCCCAGCTTGGGAAAAGGTCTTTGGAGCGGGTCAGGGAGGGTGGCAAAAGCCTGTGTCTGCCTCTCCTTCTGTTCTTTGCCTGCAGAGAGTGAGGCACCCTGGTGTACCTTAGATCATTCTAGATTTTTGAGCTCCTGGGGAGGAAAGTGAGAGGAGAGAAAAGGCACCTGTAGTGTTGGAGTGATGGTATCAGTGCTCTCTAATAAGCACCTGGTGTGGCACCAAAGGGGCTCGAGCACACTCAAAGCGTCAATTAAATGAGGTGGAGAGAGAAAGACAGTGGGACGATTGCAGGATGTGCTGGACCGTCTGCTGCCGAGGTGGGGGCATCCGTACCCCCATTCTGCCTAGGGCTTGAATAACCTCAAGCCCTTTCCTTTTGAGATCCCCGGGGAGCCTGCACTTGCATTTTAACTGTCTTGGGCGTGACAAAGCACTCCTTCTGCAGCTGACATAAATCAGAATGGCCTCCCCCGCTGCGTCCTTCACACTTCCTTTATTTTCTAGGCTTTGTGATCAATGGGCTCCCTTCTTCGACTCTGCTGAGATTTTGGCTGCAAGCGTTTGTTTATTCATGCACACTGTTAATCAATATTAGTTCCCAATGCCCCTACCCTGTGATTTATGCATTTGCCTGCCTTCTGTATTGAGTCCTGAAGGATTGGAATTTGTGTGATTATCATGCACAAGTAGAAGGCACATTTGGTGGCATCTCAAGCTGCAGGTTTTTAAAGCCCTCAGAACGGTCATACAGGGCTGTAGGAAATATAACACTCTGCCCCAGACCAATGGCAAGCTCCCTACCAGGGGCACACGGAGCCCAAAGGCTCAGGTGGAGTGGTACTCATCTGAAATGCTCAGTCAGTAGGTGATCAGAACATTAAACGTAACTAGGTTGTTATAATTATCAAAAACCAAATAGCATTATTATAATAGAATTTGTGTCTCTCACATTTTATATCTCACCCAGGATCAAATTAGTAGCCTATTTAGTCTCTGGGCATGGAGTAATAGTTGCTATACCGTAGAAGGCATTCACTTCTACTAAAATTGCTATGTGAGCAATTTGATGGAAGCATGGACACATCCCTAGTGGAAAATGGAAATTTATCTGACATTGTTGCACAGAGACCTGAAAATTACAAAGGCCCTTTAAAAATCAAAGTCCTACTTTTGGCCTCTGAAACACAAACAAAATAAAATATGAACAGTTATCATGAAATGTACTTCTTTTTTGAAATAGGCTGTGTTAGAGAAATGAATAGGTGGATACCTGAGAAGAAACCGAATTATGTTTACATTTAGGTATATGGGGCCAGGCGCGGTGGCTCACGCCTGTAATCCTAGCACTCTGGGAGACCGAGGCGGGAGGATTGCTTAAGGTCAGGAGTTTGAAACATTTAGGTATATGGAAATAGATGAATAAGCACTTAGGCTATCAGAGCTAGGTTAACAAGGTGTTTTCAGGAATTTTTGATGAAATTGTGATGGTTTTTATTGCACATCTTCCCCATTTTAGCAGATAGCCCACACGTGTGGGAAAGCTGAATTGTCTTACTGAATCCAATGGTAACTTTTTTTGTCCCTTTCTTTTTCTTTTCAGAACTCTCTTTGTTCACGAGTTACCAAAAAAGCCAAGATGTTGGTGTTGCTGGCTGGTATCTTTGTGGTCCACATCGCCACTGTTGTGATGCTATTTGTTTCCACCATTGCCAACGTGAGTGATGTTCTTTTGTTCTCTCATTCATTAAAAAATCACTTGAATATTTGCATCGAGTATTACAAAAGGAGTTCAAGCCATAATTCTTGCCCTTTGTGAACTTAGAGCTTAGTTGTGGAAAAAAAATAAACACATACTTGCACTTCAAACAATTAAATAACAAGAGGATAAGAGTGAGTGCTCCTATGAGTGATCTGGCCAGGGCTGTGGGCATGGAGAGGCTGGAGGATACGATGGGGCTTCTTCAGTTGCTAGAGGAGCTTGAGGTGAACTTGGGGGACCAGTAGACGGGTGAGGTTTCCCTTAGTGAAAGACGGACGGTGGAAGGAACATAGGGGCGCATTTCAGATGCGGGTGCTAGCACAGGGACACATGTGGGAAGGACCAGCTTTGGTCACAGCATAAGGAGGACAGTCCTGTGGCTGGAGCAGAACGTCCCTTCCTTCTGGGAACTTGGATTAGGAGGATGGATAGGAAGGAGTGAGGGGAGGAAAGGCTTTGATTGCCAGACTGACGAATTCAAGTTTTAAGTGGAGAGCAGGATGTGAAATTTTGCAAGATTTACCTGGTGCCACTGAATTAACTCACCCAGACAAAACAACATAAAAATATCCTGTGAACACAGCGATAGTCTCTTCTCTCTGAACCTTGGGCTACTCTGACCTCTAGTGGCAGTTGATAGCGCCCTATTTGCGTTTGTTGTGCTTTTCTCAGAAAAAACAAGACAGCTCCTGGGACTTAAAAACCAAGGCCACCAGTCACTAGACACGCAAACAATGGTTCCGGAATCTGTTTAGGTCCTTTTAACAGTTAAAAGATAAACGGGTTTTAAAGTTCAGACAAAGCTTTGGAAACGCACGTGGGTGAGATTACAAGCAAAGCTAATTTAAGCATAACTGTGATAAGATACAACCCCTGCCCTTGTGGCCTTCTCCAGATTTTGTCATTTAGTCATTCTGTATGTCAGCTCCTATATCTCTCAGGAAAAGTCTGATAAACTTCTTTAAAGGGTTTGAATGGGTGCCACAGTGCTGCGTATCTGTGAGTTATCAGCCCCTAATGTAGGGCTCCGCCCACGGCGGGTTATTGACTGGAGAGCAGGTGATCGCACGTCCTTGGCCTGCCTTTCCAGCTTGTGCGTGTGTGTATGTGTGTGTAGACAGGACCTTGTATTTGTTTTCTATTCCAGAAGGATAATTATTTTCTTTGGGCCAGGTAGGAGGTGATGCCTGGGGGAATCGGCTCTGGTCACCTTTCCACTTCCAGCTGCCCCCACAGGAAAGCTCTTGCTGAGCTGTTTTATTATGAAATTACTCTGCATGTTGTGACAGTCAAATCTGATCCTTCTGTTTAGATGAAAGTGCCTTATTGGCCACCCAGACTCATTGCGCTTTTCCCAGGGGTTCTTATGTTTCTTAGTCATCTCCAGTTGGACATTTTTCCTTAACTTCTTTCCCCTTGTTAGCCAGGCCCTTCAATGAAACAGTCTTGATAGAGGGTATGAATTGTGCATACTTAAAACCAATGACCTCTTCCAGGCTTTCTCTTTCTTAGAACCTCAGAATTTCATATCATTATGGTTAAATTACTTCCATTTTTTGTTAAGGTCACGAAGGACATAAAGCCCAGCGAGGCTAGGTGATTTTTGTTTTCGCGGGTTTCACATTCTTCTCTTTCTTATCCCTTGGGACCTTTGTGACTTCAGTTTTAATCAGACCTATTTCCATCCGGAGATAGTCTGCTTAGCCATATCTCTGGCTAAATAGAGTGTCTTGATTAAGATTTGGTCCTGGCGCAAGCTGATCTGTTATTTTCTTTCTAAAGCAGAGGGTCAGTTTTTAATCCACTTTTTCTTTCCCTCTGGTTTTAGGTCTGGATGGTTTCAAGTAGCGTGGATGCATCAGTAGGTCTTTGGAAATACTGTGCCTCGGGCAACTGTAACGGCTCCCTGCCATATGGCGATGAAGGTAGGTGTAGAGACACGGATCCAGTGCTGACAATGGTGTGGTCAGGGACACGTCCAGCCCCTGGGGTGGCCTAATGCCCTTGCTCTCCACACCTGTGTCTGCAGATGCCCTCAAGACAGTGCAGGCCTTCATGATTCTGTCCATCATCTTCTCCGTCATCTCCCTTGTGGTCTTCGTGTTCCAGCTCTTCACCATGGAGAAGGGAAACCGGTTCCTCCTCACGGGAGCCACCATGCTGGTGTGCTGTGAGTATCTCAGGGCAGATCCAGTTTATGCAGGAGAAGCCTGTAGGTCTATTTTACTATGGGTACTCCCGGCAACTTGAACAGATGAGCACATGGCTCAGAGAAACTGCCTTGGACATTTTTCTCCTCTGGTTATTTGTTCTCTTGTGGAGGATTTTGGATTAAGAACCCTCTTTTGCTACATTGTTTAAAACCAGTGCTCCTGGGTGGATACCAAGTCGGGGCTGCTCCCATCAGTAGCTTGGGTATACAAGGCACTCAGGGAAGGTGGGGTCTGAGGAAGGATGTGCACTGCCACAGTGCACGCGGTTTTTGCGATTCTCATTCTCCTGTCATTCTTCCCCAATGTACCCAGCTGGGTGGAAGGCTCCCTGAAGAGCCTGCCTCGCCATGCTGGGGTCCAGATGGGACAGCTGGGTGGCAGGCCTGGCGTTCTGTGTTTTGCTTCCCATTTGCAGCCACACAAACCGGTGCGGATACGGGAGCCCAGACACCACTCATTCATCGACACAACCGTCAAGCTTGGTCCAGGGCAAATCAATGGAACTACTGTTTAGGCACAGACAAACAGTTTATTTTTCCGTTGGCAAAGAGGGAAATAGGATCTTTAAATTATGAAAAAAACTTTTCCTTGATTTTAACAGACACACATCTTTTCCCTCCCCCTGCAGGGCTATGCGTTCTGATCGGGGCGTCTGTCTACACTCACCATTACACAAACAGCAATATAAACTACTTCCTGGGGCTGCGCAATCACCACGGCTATTGCTTCATCCTGACCTGGATCTGCTTCTGCTTCAGCTTTATCATCGGCATTCTCTACCTGGTCCTGAGAAAGAAATAGGGCTGAACAAGTTCACGGGGATCTGGGGGGTGGGAGGAGGACCGCTGAACCTGGGAGGGAAGTGGAATATGCTATAGGGAAAAACCAAGACAGGGGAGGGGGTGGGGAAGGGGAGGAAATGGGAAGAGGCCAAAACCCAAACCATTACTGAGGAAATTCTCCACTGCCAAGCCCCTGCCCTGGGCGAGAGTCGTTGGCTAGTACTTTGATGCTTCCTCGTGCAGGCCAGAGAGCCTCCCTCCAGCCCAGACTTGGCCTCCAGCTGTTCTCAGCAACTTGCACTGCCTGGGGCCCATCAGCTGCCCCACCGTGGGCTCCACTTCTGAGGGTGAATTCTGGGTCATGCACTGAGGTCCACATACCTACTGCACCAAGTTAAAATAGCGGTACAAGTTTGGGCAAGAGCAGGTATTGCCTTTGTGCTGAATGTGCTAAGCCTGGAAGCCATCTGCTTCTGACCCAAAGCAAGACATCACACATCACATTCCAGTCCGAAGTGCCAGTGAGCCATTGTCCCTTTTGAGAACAGATACTTAGCTCTGTGGAATTCGGTGACACAATGGGAGGAAGAGAGATGATTCATAAGGCCAAGTTGGTGGGTTAGCTAAACCAAGGGAGAGAACTTTTCCCAGTGGAAGGCCTGGGGGCTGGTCAGAGCCCAGACCAGACCTCACACGGCTGTCCTTCCTGGAGCCCTTGCCATGGACTTTGGTAGGCCTCTCACTTAAAACCAAGGCAGCTCTTCTGGAATTTCTCTGAAGCCACTAATGAAAGCATCACACAAACTAGGGGATCCAAGGGGCACTCTTACAACAGTACTATGTTAGCGTTAGGTTTTTAGGATTCCCTTCAATGCAGTCAATGTATCTTTTAAGTGTATAACAGGAAAGAGATGGACATGGCTCCTTGTAACACAATCCTACTATTCTTCCTCTACCTTATAAACTTTTGAGTAAGTTGTGTCTAATTATCCATATTGGGGAACCAGGCTTCTAGCCTCAGTAGTAGCTCTAGCTTCCACCTCTGTCTGAAGTGGTCATCTCTTAGAGGCCCCACCTGTCCCACTTCACAGGTGAGGTGTGGCACTTCTGGAAGCTAATTAAAACACACACCAAATGAAAACCAAACAACAAGCCCTTGGGTGAAAGGTGCTATATAATTGTGAAGTATTAAGCATGCTATGTATCATTCATGATAGAAACAGAATGCCTGTGCTCCCAAAAAATAAGATAATCCCATGAGATAAATCAAAATGTAGGTGATGGACAGATATTTTCTTTAGAATAGGAAAAAAACAAACAAACAGAAACTCTTGTGGTACCTAGTCAGATGGTAGTTGAGCTGTCTGCTGCCGCAGGAGCATCTCTCTATAGGACTTAGTATATTATTCCTGGTTAAGCAGGCACCGCTCTGCTCTAGAGCAGCTATTTTAAGCCATCTCAGATTCTGCCTAAGGGGTTTTTATGGGGGAGGGGAAGACACTTCCTTTATTACCCCGAGAAGATCTACCCCAGGTAGAATCTGAGATACTTGCCCACTTTTGTTCATTAGTTTTCTCCTCAACTCATTTCTTTTATACCTTTACTATTTGGGGAGTTGTTAGGCCATGATTGCTGGTATTTATGTAAAGGGACTATTACTAAGTATATTTCTCTGTGTTTATTCTGGTTAAGGAAATGTTGAAGGCAGGTAACCAAATTACCTGGGCTGGGATTAGAGAGATTTGCCAGCAAAAACTGTGGGATGGTGAACATTTTAATTATGATTGAATTATCACATGATTATAGAAGGCTGTCTTATGTGCAGAAGTATACTTACGTATCAGATATATCCAAAAGAGATACTCACATTTTGTTACAAAACTGAACTATGACTGGAGTAAACCATGTATTCCCTTGTCTTTTACTTTTTTTTCTGTGACATTTATGTCTCATGTAATTTGTATTACATTGGTGGGTTGTTCTAGTACTGTATTTGGCTTCTTCATTAATAGATTATTTCATATACTATAATTGTAAATATTTTGATACAAATGTTTATAACTCTAGGGATATAAAAACAGATTCTGATTCCCTTCACTGTGTGAATGTTTTCTTTCTAAAAAAAAAAGATGTAAAAATATGGATAATTATGACATTTATCCCTTAAGTTGCCTATCAATTTGATTTGGACAACTTGACATTTATTTGAGACAGTAAGCTACTTTCCGGTAATACATTAGACATTTTCTGTAATAACTCTTTCGGGCTACAATGCTGTTAAGTATAGTTTTATCTTGCTTTAATTAAACCTCCTAGGCAAAAAATGGAACTTTGTACGCTAATACATTAGAGGTTATGATTTTAAATCAGAATGCCTTGAGACATTTAGAAATGAGGCACTTGTAAAGGTTCCTTGAAATAGTGTCTTCAGAACATAAGGTGATTCACAAAGGTGTGCACCACACACATTCGTAGCAGCCCATTCACTGCACAAGTTGGGCATAGCTGTGGGCTCCAGGAGTGCAGGAAAGCGTCACCGCTCTCTGAGCAGCAAGGGCTGGCATCAGTGGTGGAAGAATAGGGTCGATACTGCGTGTTCTTGTGTCATGTCAACACTGATGTGATAAGAAGGGTTTTAATGGGGAGAGGGCAATTTGCAGCCTCCTTTGGTCTTTGATGACATAACTGCACAGAGTAATGCACCAAAAATACCCAGTGGAACTTGAACATAAAATTTCAACATATTTTAAATCAGTTAATCAAATTGCATGAATTCTTGATGCCTTCTCAGAGGCCTACATGACTTCTTTGATCGCTCTGGGGTTCTATCGTGAGAGGTCCACTTCCTTCCCCTAGGTCTGTCTCCCAGGGATTTTTTCCCCCCATGTCATATCCCCAGTCATGAATCAAACTCCTGTGCCACCTAATGAGATGGTGGTTGAGCTGTCTGCTGCTGCAGGAGCATCTCTCTATAGGACTCAGAAGTAGCAGACCCTCCCTCCATCCCTTCCCCAGAGAGAACGCTGGTCAGAATCTCCAACAATCTCCCAGCCCTACCTAGGATGTCCTCTGCTGCCAAGACGGCATTTTCCCCTCGAAAACCTGAATGGTGAATGGGGGTGTATTAGGGTTCTCCAGAGAAACTGAACCAATGGTGTGTGTGTGTGTGTGTGTGTGTGTGTAGAAAGAGATTTATTTTAAGGAATTGGCTCACATGCTTACGGAGGCAAGCCCATTTGCAGGGTGGGCCGGCAGGCTGGAGACCCAGGTGAGAGCCAATGCTGCAAGGCCATCTGCCTCAATTCTGGCTGCTGGGGGAGGTCAGTGTTTGGTTTTATTCAGGCCTTCAAATGATTGGATGAGGCCCACCCACATTATGGGGGCAATCTGCTTTACTCAAAATCCACCAATTTCAATGTTAATTTCATCCATAAACACCTTCACAGAAACATCCAGAAGAAGGTTTGGCCACATATCTGAGCACCGGGGCCCAGCCACCTGGACACATAAAATTAAACCATCTTGGGGGGAGTATTCCTATCAAGGATAAGGCACTGGCTTACTAAATATTTTCAGAAATGATTTAAAAGAACTTCAACAGTAGGAATCTTTATGCACACAACTGACACTTAGCTCTTCTAGGTAATGCAGTAGCAAGACATGGCGACTGTCCTACAAAATGAGCTGGGATATCCTATGAAAGGACAGAAAGTTGTTACAGTCCTTTTACAGAGGAGCTTAATATATATTTGTTGAATTAAATGGCTTTGGTAGAGTCAACTTGAATTAAAGTGGTTAAGTAAATACTCCTGGGTAAAATTTTT
>CAUYRT010027979.1:0-71462 GCA_963574885.1 Lepilemur ruficaudatus | reverse complement strand
GAAAGAAATTAATTGGACAACTAAAAATATATGTAAAAAAAAAAATTAGCCGGGCATGGTGGCACATGCCTGTAGTCCCAGCTACTCGGGAGGCTGAGGCAGAAGGATTGCTTGAGCCAGGAGTTTGAGGTTGCTGTGAGCTAGGCTGACGCCACGGCACTCTACAGCCCAGGCAACAAAGTGAGACTCTGTCTCAAAAAAACAAAAACAAAAACAAAAAAAACTTTCCCACACAAAAAAATCAAGGTTCAAACAGCTTCACTGATATATTCTATCAAATATTTAAGGAAAAAATATCAATCCTGTGCAAACTTTTTCAGAAAATTATCAAATAAGCCTGGTAATAAATAATTAGAAAATGAAGTAAAAGCTCAACAATATAAAATAATTAAGAATGAATTTAATAAAAGATATGCCAAGAGAAATTTTAAAAGACTTAATAAAATGAAAAGTTACATAAAATAACATTTCATCATGGACTGGAAGCCTCAATGGTGTTAAGATGGCAATTCTCCCCAGACTGATCTAGGGATTCAGTGCAATCCTTATCAAAATTCTTTTTTGAATAAATTGAAAAGCCAATGTAAAAATGTATATGGAAGGGCAAAAGACCTACATTAGCCAAAATAATTTGGGGAAAAAAGAACAAAGTTGGTGGGTTGGTGGGCTTACTATAACTGATTTCAAGCCTTACTACAAGGTAACAGTGATCAAGAAGGTGTGGTTTTTGTCATAAGGATAGATTCTCATGGTCTATTTCAAGTTAAGAGAAATGGAACAGAATAGTCCAGAAGTAGAACCATACTTAAACTGGTTGTTGACAAAGGCGACAAGGTAATTCAAAGGGAAAAAAGTAGTCTTAAAAAGACTTCTACCAGTTGCTGAGACAACTGGATATCCATATGGGAAAAAATTGACATCAACCTTGACCTCATGCCATGTATAAAAATTAACTTGAAATGCATCACATAGCTAAAGACAAGCAATAACAAATATTAAATTTCTAGGAGAAAATGTAGAAGAAAACCTTTATGACATTTCATCAGACAAATAGTTCTTAAACAGGCATGAACACAAAGCCTGAGCTATAAAAAAAAAATGCTAAATTGCATCAAGTTAAAAAACTGAAAAACACAGTTAAGAAAATATAAAGGCAAATCACAAACCGGGAGAAAATACTTGGTAAGCGCGTATCTGACAAAGTTATATTGTATTGTAAATTTTAAAACTTCATGTGTTCCTGCTCCCTCAACTTCCCCACAAATAGACTGAGAGCACCCCACTCAGGCAACCAGCTGCACCCGTGTGGTGAGAGTGGCCCCGGCCACCAGTTTCCCTTCCTAAACTCCCCTGACCATGACCTAGTTACATTTCAACACACTGGTGAAATCCCCGTGGGCCTTTTCTTGTGTGTTTCACCCTGAGCTTTCATAACGGCCCTTTCCCATTGGTCCTTGCTCCCTCTGCTCCCCACTTGTCTGCTGAGCGGCCCTGGGTACTCCTTCCCATGTGACTCCCTCAGCATGCAGAGACTGTCTCTCTAGGACCCGGAAGATCACAAACTCATTTTTTCTTGTGCCTCTTCTGTGTGCCCTCTTGTGGCTGTACCTGACTGACCATAACCAAAAAGAACTCCTATAACTACATAATAAGAAGATAAGCAATCCAAATTAAAAAGAGGCAAAATAAGGTTTATTCACCAAACAGCACCACAAAGACTGGATATTTAGAAGAAAAAAGTGAAAATTTTTCGTTAACACTATATTTAACACAAAAAATTTTACTCTAAGTTGATCATAGATCTAAATGTAAAAGTGAAAACTATAGAACTGCTAGAAACAATAGAAGAGAATTGTATGTTTTTAATTGACATATCATAGTTGTGCATATTTTGGGGTGCCTGTAATATTTTGATACATGTATACAATGTATAATGATCAAATCAGAGTAGTTGGGATATCCATCACCTGAAACACTTAACCTTTTCTTTGTGTTAGCAACATTACAATTCTTCTCTTCTAGCCCTTTTGAAGTATGCAATATATTATTATTAACTATATTTCCCTACTTTACTACTGAACACTAGAACTTATTTTTTTAAATCTAACTGTATTTTTGTGCCCATTAATGCAATTCTCTTCATTCCACCCACTCCCCTTCTTTTCCCAGCCTATGGTAACCACAACTGTACTCTCTACCTCCATGAGACCCACTTTTTTGGTCTCCATATATGAGTGAAAACATGCATTATTTGTCTTTCTATGCCTGGTTTATTTCACTTGACAATGTAACCTCTAGTTCCATCTAAGTTGCTATAACTGATAGGATTTCATTCTTTTTATGGCTGAATAATATTCCAGGGTAAATATATACCACATTTTAAAAATCCATTTATCCACTGGTGGGCACATAGGTTAATTTCATATTTTGGCTGTTATGAATAATGCTGCAATAAACATACGAGTGCAGAAACCTTTTCGGTATACTGACTTCCTTTCTTTTGGACATCTACCCAGTAATGAAATTGCTGGATCCTATGGTAGTTCTCTCTGAACTTTGTTGAGGAACCTCCAGGCTGTTGTCCATAGTAGCTGTACTAGTTTACATTTTCACTAACAGTGTACGATACAAGGAAGGGTTCCCCTTTCTCCACATTCTCACAAGCATCTGTTATCGCCTGTCTTTTTGATCAAAAGCATTCTAACTAAGGTGAGAAGATATGTCATTGTGGTTTTGATTTGCATCTCTCTGATGATTAGTGATGTTGAACATTTTCTCACATACCTGTTGGCCATTTGTTTGTCTTCCTTTGAGAAATGTTTATTCAGATCTTTTGCCCATTTTAATTGGATTATTTGATTTTTTTGCTATTGAGCTATTTGAGTTCCTTATAAATTCTTGTTATTAATCCCTTATCAGATGGATAGTTTGCAGGTATTTTCTCACATTCTGTAAGTTGTCTCTTCACTTTGACTGCTTCTGTTGCTGTGCAGAAGCTTTTTAGCTTGATATGATTTCAATTTTGCTTTGGGTGCCTGTGCTTTGGGGGTATTACTTGAAAAATCATTGCCTAGACCAATGTCCTGAAGCATTTCCCCAATGCTTTCTTTTCATAGTTTCACAGTGTCAGGTCTCAGATTTAAGTCTTTAATCCATTTTGATTTGATTTTCATATATGGCAAGAGATAAGGGTCTAGTTTCATTCTCCTGCATATGGACATCCAGTTTTCCCAGCACCACGTATGGAAGAGGCTGTTCTTTCCCATTGTTGTTCTTGGCACCTTTGTCAAAGAATTGGATGTAAACATGTGGATGTCTATCTGCATTCTCTATTCTGTTCCATTGGTCTATGTGTCTGCTTTTATGCCAGTGCCATGCTGATATGGTTACTGTAGGTTTGTAGTAAATTTGAATGCCTCCAGCTTTGCTCTTTTTGCTCAGTATTGCTTTGACTATTTGGGGTCTTTTGTGGTTTTATATAAATCTAGTACTTTTTCCTATTTCTGTGAAGAATGTCATTGGTATTTTGAAAGGTATTGCATTGAATCTGTAAATTGCTTTGGGTAGCATTGTCATTTTAACAGTATTAATTCTTCTTATGTATGAGCATAGAATATCTTCCCAGTTTTTTGTGTCCTCTTCAATTTCTTTCATCAGAGCTTTATAGTTTTCCTTGTAGAGATCTTTCACTTCTTTGGTTAAATTGATGCCCAGATATTTTATATTCTTTTTAGCTATTATAAATAAGATTGCTTTTTTGATTTATTTTTCAGAATGTTTACTCTGGGGTATATAAATGCCACTGGGTATTGTATATTGATTTTGCATCCTGCAACTTTACTGAATTCATTTATCATTTCTAACAGTTTTTTTGCGGGGCTCTTTCAGTTTTTTAAGAGTAAGATGATGTTGTCTGCATAATATAATTTGCAGGGTAATTTGATTTTTTCCTTTCCAATTTGGATGTTCTTTATTTCTTTCTCTTGTCTAATTCTTCTGGCTAAGATGTCCAGCACCTTGTTGAATAAAAGTGGTAGAAGTGGGCCTCCTTGTCTTGTTCCAGATCTTAGAGGAAAAGCTTTCAATTTTTCCCCATTCAGTACAATGTTAGCTGTGGTTTTGTCATAGATGGCCTTTATTATTTTGAGCTATGTTCTTTCTATACTCAGTTTGATGAGAGTTTTTGTCATGAAGGGATGTTGAGTTTTATCAAATACTTTTTCTCCTTCAATGAGATAATCACATGGTTTTTGTCCTTGATTCTGTTAATTTGATGTATCATGTTTATTGATCTGACTATGTCAAACCATTCTTACATCCTTGGAATGAATCCCCTTGATCATGGTGACTGATCTTTTTAATGTGCTGTTGAATTTGGTTTGCTAGAATTTTGTTAAGAATTTTTGTATCTATGTTTATTGGAGATATTGGCCAATAGTTTCCTTTTTTCATTGTGTCTTTATCTGTTTTTGGTATCAGGGTGATGCTATCCTCGTAGAATGAGTTTGGAAGTATTCCTGTCTCTGTAATTTTTTTTAAAAGAGTTTGGGTAGAATTAGCATTAGTTCTTTAAATGTTTGGTAGAATTCAGTAGTGAGTACATCATGTCCTGAGATTTTCTTTAATGGGAGACTTTTTGTTACAGTTATAAACTCATTACATGTTATTGATTTATTGGGGTTTTTTATTTCTTCATTGCACAATTTTTGTAGGTTATATGTGTCCAGGAATTTATCTATTTCTTTAGATTTTCTAATTTGTTTGTGTTCATAGTAGTCTATAATGATCCTTTTATTTTTGTGATGTCAGTTGTAATGTTTCCTTTTTAATCTATGATTTTATTTATGTGGGTCCTTTCTCTTTTTTCTTATTTAGTCTAGCTACAGGTTTTTCTATTTTGTTTATCATTTCAAAAAAACCCAACTTTTTGTTTCATTGATGACTATATTGGGTTTTATTTTTAAGCCTCAATTTCATTTATTTCTGTTTTGATCTTTATTACTTTTCTTCTACTAATTTTGCATTTAGTTTATTCTTGCTTTTTGGTGTCTGCAGGTGAATCATTAGGTTGTTTACTTATAGTCTTTCTATTTTTTGTTGCAGACATTTATTGCTATAAACTTCCATCTTACTCCTGCCTTTGCTGTATTCTATAGGTTCTGGTACATTGTATTTCCATTTCTATTTGTCTCAAGAAATTTTTAAATTTTGACTCATTGGTCGTTAGGAGCATGCTGATTAGGAGATTAATTTCCATGTGTTTGTATAGTTTTCAAAAGTCCTCTTGCTTTTGATTTCTCGCTTTATTCCACTGTAGTCAGAAAAGATACATAATACGATTTCTACTTTTTTGAATCGTTGAGGCTTGTTTTGTTTCTTAACATTTTGTCTATTTTGGAGAATGTTCCATGTGCTGATGAGAAAAATGTACATTCTGCAGTAGTTGGATAAAATGGTCTGTAAATGTCCATTAGGTCACATTGGACTGAAGTACATACAGTTTAACTCTGATGTTTCTTCATTGATTTTTTGCCTGGGTGATCTGTTGACTGCCATATGTAGGATCTTGATACCCCCTAATATTATTGTATCACAGTGTATCTCTTCCTTTAGATCCATGAATATTTGCTTTATATACTTGAGTGATGTGGTATTAAGTATATATATATTTACTATTGTTATATCCTCTTGCTGAATTGACCCATTTATCATTATCTAATGACCTTCTTTGTATCTTTTTACAGTTTTTTACTTAAAGTCCACTTTATCTGGTATAAGTATAGCTACTCTTACTCTTTTTTGGTTTCCAGTTACATGAAATAGCTTTTGGATCCCTTTACTTTCAGTTTATGTATGTCATTATAGATAAAGTGAGTTTTTTGAAGGCTGCATATAGGTGGGCCACTCTATGTTTTTTAATTGGGAAATCTAGTCCATTTACATTTAATATTATTAATGATAGATAAGGACTTACTACTGCCATTTTGTTACTAATTTTCTAATAGTTTTGTAATCCTCTCTTGTTTCATTTCTTTTTTACTGTCTTTCTTTGTGCTTAAGTGATTTTTCTCTGGTACCATGCTTTTATTAATTAGTGTTGATTTTTAGTGTATTTATTATAGGTTTTTGCCTTATGGTTACCATGAGGCTTATTAAAAACATCCTATAGTTATAACACATATTTAACACTTACATCAACACTTTGGTCACTTCCCCCCCAAAAAAAATCAAAAGAAATTAAAAACGTGTGTAAATTAACTTCCTTCTCTCCTCACTTTTAAGATTTGTGATAGCACAATTTGCATTTTTATATTGCATGTCCCTATATAAGTGGTTTAAACACCAGAATTACAATATTAGTATAACAATCACATTAACATCCTTCTTTTTATTGTGCATAAATTGTTCTTCGGTAAGTTTGTAAACAAATAAATAGAATGTAAAGAAAGAAATTATAGTGATGCCCCAAATTTTGATGTTTCTAATGTCGCCTTCTTGGCTAGCTGGAAACATAATTTCTTCTTGGACCTTCTCCCAAATATTCTTTAGTCTCTTCCTGAGTGCTTAGAGGTACTGCTATGGATAAGGAATTCTGGGGGAGAGATTTCTCATATACTCAGAACTATTCTGTGCATGATGAGGTCTCCCTTTGTGTCCCCATCACTTGCTGACCAGATCTGTCATTACTGATTCTCTCCTTCTCAAAGGCTGCTGTCCCTCATGCTACTTGCACCACGGACATGCACCCCTGGAGAACGACTCTCCCTGCCCGTGGGATACTGTCTTTCTCCACTCTTAAGTCAATATGGGAGTCAATAGAGGTCTTTGTCTCTCTCTTAAGTCAACAGGACAACTTTTCTGCCTTTTATGACCACTCTTTCAGATAGATTTCCCACAGCAGGCACTTAGTGACATGTCTCCTTCCCCTCATATGGAACAGGTTTGTCTTTCCTGGAGTCCACAGTAGGAAGGCCTTTGGAGGAAATCTGAAGCACATACAGACTTCTTTGATCCTTCTAACTAACATTCTTGGATTGTATTTTGCACCTAGCAATTGAAAACAAAACATATAAGACCCTCTTTCACAATAAAAAATTATATTTTCCTCTTTAAGAAGGAAATAAATTTTTTTTCCTCAGTGAATTAGCTTGCTAGTTGAATTCATTAGTCTAAGATATAAAACTTCAAATTAGATTTCATTTTTATACATGTTATATTTTCTGTTGTCTAAGCTGTTGATATGCAAGGGGACGAGCATAAAATTTGAAATACACTTCATACATTAACGCCTTTCAAGGTTTTTGAAGCATTGTGGTGTTATTTACATAAAGTAATGGACAATGGCTGATGTAAAATCAAAGATGTTCATAAATTGTATTAGTTGATGTTTATCAGTCATCATTGAACTCACTAGCTTCTTTTCTTAAGGTTTATAAAAAGTTCAGCATAATACCAGATGATGGAGGCTAACAATTTTTGATATTGTTTTTCTACCCCACAGTAAATTATAAATAAAAGTGATTCTGCCCATTTTCCTGAAACTTAAGCACAAAGGCATGCTTTTGTCTTATTTGTTTTTCAATGGTAGGCACTCAAGGTTTGTCATTCAATTGAGAAATAGTGACGAGTCTGTGGGCAATGGAGGCAGATGTCCCCTTTGAGCCTCCTGGTTGATGCTTTGCATGTCCACATCCGTTGCCAGCTCAGGTCACAAGGGCATTTGAGTGAGCCTGAGCTTTGTCATCTGAGTCATGTGAACCATTGGATCCACTGAGCTTCCATGGTCAGTGCTGATGCTTCAGTAGCATTCAAATGGTGGGTGTTGAAGTTAAACAATAAAATTGAGCTGTTACAGATAGGTGGAATGACAGAGGAGGTGTCATGAAGACCACAACTTCTGTGCAGGCCTATCTGCATCCATTTATTTGTCATCTATCATCTATCTATCTATCTATATCTATCTATATCTATCTATCTACCTATCATCTAAGTATCTTCATCATCATTAATCATCCATCACCTATATATCTATGTGTCAATCTAATCAGGTAATTTGGAATCTCACTCCCCATTAAATTGAATGGATTATTTTAAGAAACTTGTTTGCAGTGATATATGTCTCATGAAGAAATAGTATATCTGCAGATAGAGAAAGAAATTACTGCATGTAACATTGACATCAGAGAAGAGCAAACTTCCTTAAAAACAGATTTGATAAAGATTCTGTACTTGAATCTGAACTTGAGCATTTCAAATAGGGTCAATGAGAATTTTTGCAAAATAACACCAAAATCCTGACAAAAGGGGAAAATCATTTGGATTACAATTACATACAGAATGATTGTTGAGGGAAGAGATAAAGGATCAATGACAATGCAGGACCAAGACAATAAAAGAAGGCTTAGTGAAAGGGATTGGAGGCTCATAATAGAACAATCCTGGACTTAATTTATTCATGCTTAAGCCAGCCTTTTAGTAAACTGCTTATAATTCTCCTTCCGTAGCATTGTTTGTTCCTTCTGAATTCTAGTGTCCTCCTTGTAACTAGAAGGCAGTATCGTGTGGCAGTTTAGAGCTCAGATTTCAAAGTTGGTCAAATTAGGGTTTGGATCCTGCTTTGATTTACATATGACTTTTGATAAACTATTTAATCTCCACATGCCCCTGTCTCAACTGTAAATGATATTTTTGTGTGTGCAATTTTTTACTGCAATTATATATGTAACAAAATCAGCATAGTGCCTGACACATAGTATATGCTCAACTTTGGTAGATTGGGGTTTGGTTTACCTATTCATGGAAAAATGACCAGGTAGTCTGGAGTAAGATGTATGATGTACTAACTTATAAAAAGAAGTATTCTTTACAGTTGTATTGAGAATTTTCCCCCAAAGAATATAGAAGTTGTGTTGGCAACATTGAACACCCTCTTTTTAGTCAAGAGCCTTGGGAAAAATAGAAAGTCTTGGGAATGTTGTCTGAATAGCAGAGATTTGCTCTGGTTATATGTTTATTGCATTTTGAAACCTTATTTTTCTCTTATTTTTAACATCAATTTTAGCTGTATTAAAAACATGAAATAAATGAATATTGTTATCCTTGTCTCAGGTAGGAAGCAGGATATGCTTTTAATTTTTTATTTCAAAATATTACAAGAGTACAAAAGTTTTTGTTACATACATACCCTGTATAATGCTCAAGTCAGGGCTTTTCGTGTGTCCATCACCAAAATAGTGTTCATTGTACCCAACGGGTAAGTTTTTATCCCATACTTTACCTCCCACCCTTCCCCCTTCTTGGTTTCCTGTGTTTTTTGCATCGCTTTGTGTCTGGGTATGCCCATTGTTTAGCTCCCACTTATTGGTGAGAACACATGGTGTTTGGTTTTCTATTCCTGAGATACTTCACTTACAATAATAGTCTCCAATTTCATGCATAGTATGTGAATGTTTTCTCCCATTCTGTAGGTTGTCTGTTTACTCTGCTGGTTATTTCCATTGTTGTGCACAAGCTTTTTAATTTAATTAAGTTCCATTTATTTATTTTTGTTATTTCTGTATTTGCCTTTAGGGTCCTAGTCATAAATTCTTTGCTTAGGACAATGTCTAGAAGAGTTTTTCCTACATTTTCTTTCAGAATTCTTATGGTTTCATGCATTACATTTAAGTCTTTTATCCATCCTGAATTAATTTTTGTACCTGGTGAGAGATAAGGGTCCTGTTTTGTTTTTCTGCAAGTGGCTATCCGGTTTTCCCAGCACCATTTATTGAATGCACTTCCTTTCCACACTGTATATTGTTGTCTGCTTGTCAAAGATCAGTTGGTTGTAGGCAGATGGTTTTATTTCTGGGTTCTCTACTCTGTTCCATTGGTCTATGTCTCTACCTTTATAACATTACTATGCTGTTTTGGTTACTATAGCCTTGTAGTATAATTTGAAGTCAGGTAATGTGATAACTCCAGATTTGATCTTTTTGCTTAGGATTGCTTTGTCCATTTGGGGTCTTTTTTGTTCCAAATGAAGCTTAGAATTACTTTTTCTAGGTCTGTGACATAAGACATTTGTATTTTGACAGGAATTGCATTGAATATGTAAATCACTTTGGGCAGTATGGACATTTTTAACAATATTGATTGTGCCAATCCATGAGCAAGGGAAGTTTTCCAATTGTTTGTGTCATCTTCTTTCCTCAGTGTTTTGTAGTTCTTGTAGAGATCTTTCACCTCCTTGGTTAACTATATTCCTAGGTATTTTATTTTCTTTGTAGCTATTGTGAATGGTATTGAGTCCTTGATTTGACTGTCAGCTTGACTGTTATAAGTATATAGAAATGCTGCTGATTTGTGTACATTGATTTTGTAGACTGAGACTTTGCTGAATTTATCAATTTGTTTATCAATTTCAGGAGTCTTTTGGTAGAGTCTTTAGGGTTTTCTGGATACAAGATCATATTGTCAGGAAATAGAGATAGTTTGACCTCCTCTTTCCCAATTGGATGCCCTTTCTTTCACCACTAGTGAGAAGGAGAAATCCCTGGATAGTGCCTTTGTGTCCTGCTCAGGAAGGATTGACCCAGCGGGGAGAGACAGATGCACTGACTGCCTGTAACACAGCTGTTCTCCTGCGACGTCCAGATCCCCTCTGGTTGTCACAGTCTCAGCCAGTGCTGGGGGATATTTGTTCAGATTGGTGGTTTGATTCCCAGGCTGCTGTTGAAAGCTAGGGCAGGAGACTGTGCAAGTCCCTCTTCACTGCAGGCGGGTGGCGTGACTTTGGCCGGCACTTTGGTGGGTTAAAAGGCCTTGGTGGGCACCTAGATGCATCAGGGGACTGCAGCCGGTGGTGGTGGAACATGTTGCAGGACCTTGGCGGGTTCCTGGTCTTGTCGTGGGACCTTGGCCGGTGGCTGGGCGGGTTGCTTTGGTGGATGCCTGGGCATGTTGCAGGACCACAGCCGGTAGCGGTGGGTTGCGGGAACTTGGAGAATGCCAGCATGGTTCGCAGGACCTTGGCAGATGCCTGTGCAGGGGGCGAGACCTTGTCAGGCACCTGGACAGGTGGGGGTCTTGGCCGGTGCCTGGGCGGATTGCGGAACTAGCACTGCAGTCCGCAGTGAGGGGGCGGCTCCTCCGGGAGCAGCAGCTTGGCGGGGCAAGAGGGTGATGTGGGGCACCCTACTTGGGAGTTCGGTGGCTAGAGCTCTCCCTCCACCCAGGTCGGACTGTGGCAGCTGCTGCAGTGCTACTCAGGTGGCGACGACAGTGCTATTGAGATGGCAAGTTGGTGGCAGAAGATGCTGAGGGCTGGTGGACACCTGCTCTACTGGGATTTCTGAAAGGTGGCCAGTGAGGGAGGAGGTTGAGGGTGCGCGGCACCCAGTCACAGTGCACTTGAGAGTGCCCGCCCTCCCTGCCCCTTCTGCGGCCAGGCAGGGCTAATGGGGACACCGCTGCCGTGGAGCCGACCCATCTGCAGACCGGGCACTCTGGGGCTGAGAGCGTAGATTGGCGTCTGTTGCCACAACCTGGGACCAGAAGCTGGTGGGACCCCTCTGTGTCTGTTCTCTGGTGCAAAGCTGCTGCAGTCTCCAAGCACCTCCCTGCTCAGTTTGGAGGCCTGCTGCGGTGCAGCTCTGATTTCAGTATCCACTGCAGGGGTGCGGTGCCCCAGGGACCTCTCCCCTAACCTTGCCCCATGTGTGCATGCTTCCCCAGGTACCTGCTGATCTTGCCAAGAGGATCACCCCACCTCTCCCCTGCTTTGTGTCTCCAGTTATTTGTCTGATGATTCTCCCAGATTCTCCTCGGGTGAAACTCTAACCACAGCCTTTGATCCTCTCCTCCAGAGCAGGGAGTGCAGGCCACTTCTGGGCCCTCATCTTGGCCCAGACTCTCCAGAACCAGGATGTTTTTCTACCTTATTTCAAGATTTTCCTTATTTCTACTATTTGGGTTTTATTATTTATTTTTTTACTCCTGTATGTCAACTTCTAGAAATGTAATGCTCTATATTATTATTGTAAATATTACGCCCTCTTTAAAAACATTTGGATTTCCTACAATTTACAATGGCATTAATGGATATAATTAATCTATATTCATTTATCAACAATCGCAATACCTTACCCCTTGTGTTTGACTTCCTTGAACTTTATGAATATGTAATTATACTCAAATAATTGGCTGTATATTACGGGTGCACCAAAATTTATTTAACCAATTTTCTGATGATATAATTTATATAGAACCAAACTTTTCATTATGATCAAGAATCTTTCATAGAATCAAAGGGTTAAAGGTATGCACATTGAAAATGTTAGTGATTGCCAAGAAAGATTTAGTAGTTACTCTTCCACCTGCAGAGTGAGGGATTGCCTCTTTCTCTAAACCTTCGCCAACATAGCACTAGAAGAAACCAATGTTTGAATAACAGAAGGCTGATTTTTTTATTAAATAAGCAAAACAAAGAAACTGAAAACCGTTATTAACCAGAAATAACCACTGTCAACAATTTAATGAATGTCTGATATAGTTTGGATAAGTGTCCCCTTTAAATCTCATGTTGAAATTTGATTCCCAATGTTGGAGATGGGGCCTGAAGGGAAGTGTTTGGGTCATGAGGGGGTGGATTCCTCATCAATGGCATGGTGCCATCCTCACAATGAGTGAGTTCTCACTCTATTAGATCCCACCAGAAGTGATTGTTAAAAAGAGCCTGGTACCTCTCTCCCCTCTTTATTTTGCTCCTCCTCTCACTGTGTGACACACTGGGCTCTCCGTCACCTCCCACTATGAGTAGAACCAATTGTGGCCCCCGCCAGAAGCAGATGAGGTACTATGCTTTTTGTGCAGTTGGCTGAACTGTGAGCCAAATAAACCTCTTTTCTTCATTAGTTACCCAGCCTCAAATCTTCCTTTATAGCAACGCAAATGGACTAAGGAAATATCTAGATCTACATTTATAGCCATGTCTATATATTTATTCATTTCCTTTTTATTTCTTTTTATAAAAAATGGATCAATTTTAGCCAGGCATGGTGGCTCATGCCTATAACCCCAGTGCTTTGGGAGACTAAGGCAGGAGGATAGCTTGAGCCCAGGAATTTGAGACCACCCTGGGCAACATAACAAGAAGCCACATTAAAATTTTTCTTTTTAGTATTAGCTGGGCGTGGTGGTGCGTGCCTGTAGTCCCAGCTACTCAGGAGGCTCAGGAAGGAGGATCACTTGATCCTAGGACTTTGAGGTTGCAGTGAGCTATGATTGTACCACTGCACTCCAGCCTGGGTGACTCTGTCTCTAAAATAATGAAATAAAATAAAATAAAATAAAATAATCAATTTATAGAAACCTTTTCAGAATGCACCTGCAAAAAATTAATTGACAATAGAACCACAAATATCTTAATTTGTCCTCATTGTATTATTCTAAACTTATCATCATTATTGACTGAATAGTATTTGTTTATTTGGCAGTACAGGAGGACAAAAAGAATTAAAGATAGAATCATAGAACAAGAATATCTGGGGACCTAAATAGAGGAGGTGGTTCAAGAAAGGGAAAATCATGGCAGTGAATGAAGTAGTTGGTGGGGAACTTATGCTGTGTATTCATTGCCTGTTTCCACTTCCTGCTGGGTATGAAATCACCAGCCGGGTGATCTTTCCCTGACAGAAGTCTTTTTTCTATAAAATGAGGTAGTAGTGGTAGCTACTTTAGAGAGTTGTTTTGAGTATTAGATGAAGTAATGCATGTAAAGCACTTAGCACGATGTCTGGCAACTTGTAAACATTCAAAAATGTTAGTTGTTAATATCGTTACCTGGCAAACCTCTGCCATAAGGTAGGTGCTCAATAAATGTTTGCTGCATGAGTGAGAGGGAATATGTCACAAAAAGGGAAGAAAGAAGAGATGTAACTCAGGGGGACACTTTAAGACCCTGTACTAATGTAGACTATGGGTAAAGCAGTTGCTCCTGGAGGAGGGGATTTTGAAATCACATCATCATTGTGAACCCTGCCCATATTCTGGACTTTTCAGTTGAACTTCCCAGATTCACCTGGCAATCGCAGAATCCTTAATCCCATTAAAAGGGTTAGGAAGCTTCTGCTCATTAGTTTGTTCTAGTTTCTAGCTATTTTAATTTTCCCTTAAAACCAACTTCTTTATGTACATTAGTGACCAAATCTAAGCTTCTTGTGTGGCTTTCCCTTTGGTAACCCATGAGTGAGGAGAAGCGCTGATGTAAGGAAATATTTAAAGGGTAAGAAAGTGTCTTTTATTTTCGAAGGCCCCATTAAAAATTACTATTTTTTTAATTTCTGGGCTATAGGTTTTGTAGGTGAGAATTCAAAGCTAGCAGTCAGGTAGAGCATCACATGAGAATAATTCAATTTCCAGGGAGATCAGAATTTGCACTTTTGTTATATCTGAGGTGTGGAGTGAGAACTTACCCCTCTTTCCACTCACATACCCTGATTTAAACAGGGCTAGGCATTATCACAAAGACAATGAAAGCCTTGAACTTTGTCCATTCCTGGGTTCAGATTAGAGAAAATGGATAAACAATGGTAACAAATTACAGGTCCCAGAGAGAAAATTTACTGTAAGACACAAAGGAGCCTGGCAAGGTGATTCCAAATTAGCAACAAGGTTAGAAGTGAGTAGAGCTTCCAAGTACAGCCTGGCAGCTGATACCCCAAACCTGTCTACGTCCAGCTATTCTGGTGGCATGCATTTACCATGGGAAGAAAAATGGCAGAGTGCATCTCATAGAAGACAAGGGCATTGTCCTCCTCTCTCTTCAAAGGACTTTAAAACTTCAGCATCTCAGTAGAAGCAGAACATCATGCCAAGCTGTCAAAGATGAGGATAAGAGGGCAACAGAGGCCAGTGGGAGCAGCATGAATGTTGTTAAGGCCAGCAGCTGGGGCTTAGCTGGTAGTGGTAGAGGATGGCAATGCTTTCTGGTGAAACTCAGCTTCCATGGTGGTAGAATTTAAGGTTAGAAGAGGCCAGGGAGACCTGTAGTGTATCTCCAGAAATGGTGGCAACAGTAGGTATCAGCCAAGATTAATTTTTTGAACGCATGTGAGGCGTTCCCTGTGGACTCCTAGAAATATTAGTTAGAGGAAGATGTGCTGCTTTGCAAGGGACTGGTATTCCTACCTGAACTGGCTGAGGGTCTAGAGTTGGCAAGATTCAGAGATTAATGTCAATATGATCTCATTTGTCCCTAGGGCTTGTGAGGTTCAGAAACACTTGGGAACATTAGGATTTCAGAAAGGAGGCTAAATCACTGAAAATTGTTGGCATCTTCTTCACTTTTGTCATATTCAAGATTTAAGACACTGATGAAAGATTTTTTAAACATTGATAACTAGGAAAACATTAGGCCAGATATTTACACAAAGAAGTATTAAACAACAATGAAAACAAATGGACTATAGAAACGTGCAATAATATGGATGAATTTTAGAAATACAACATTAAGTGAAAAGTTTTAAAAAAAATTACCTACATCCATATAGCCTTTAACTTATAAGGTTAAAGCAACCAATATAAAAATATATATTTAAAGGAAACATATAAATGCATTAGTATGACATAAAGGGGAGAGCAAGAGGACAATGAACATGAGGCATAGGCTGATGTTTACATCAGGTCGAGTGAGGCAGAAGAATAGGATGGGAGAAGCCACATCGATGGAGTTGGTTACTGTTTTGGGATTAATGAGTGCTTGTGATAATAAAAACTAAGTAGGAATGGGTCATGCCTGGAAAATGATGAGATAATGTCGCAAAGCAAAGATAACAATTAATGCGATTCTTTGCACATAAGGTCCCTGCAGTGGGGATGGAGAAGTCACACATTAAACCAGATTGCAGAGACTTTAATGAAACATTGAGGTAATTTTTCATAATAACTAATGTTGATTTGGTTGAGAATGTCTCCTACAAGTACAAAAATGCACTTTGGACAGAGTCATCTTAAAATCTTTTTCTGTAATTTGTTTTAGTTGTTTTTAATTTGATAGCAAGAATACAGCATATACACCAAAACATCACCAATGCCATTACCAGCTACACGAAAAAGGAAACAAAATATTTAGAGCAAGGTGTTTATACAGAGATAACATATTAAGAGCTTTTGATCACATTTTGATCAAATTAATGGTCATGACTGTGCCACTGTGGTCCCGGATAGACCATTTCTCTCTCCTTCTCTATTCCGCAGCCCCAGGAGCTGAGGGCCCTCTTCCCCTGCCATGTGTATCCACCGAGAAAAGAATGCAGCACTTGCTCAGAGGCTGCCCACTCTGTTCCCAGAGAACACTGAGACTTAGGCATGGAGGAGATTGGCAGACCTTTGCACAGCCTCCTGTCCCCGCCAGCCCAGACTCCTGGGGGCCAGAGTCTGGAGAGAGAGAGAAAGTGTGGATGGAGAGAACAGGACAATGGCACAGGCTGCTCTCAGCGGTCTCTGCAAGCACTCTGGGTAAGGGGCTAGTGGTCCAAGGCCAATGGTACACATAGGACATTCTCATAGTTTTCTGTATTATCTTTGTGGTCCTGCCCTGTGGAGTCATCTTGGGGTGACTTCTTCAACTCTGAATAAATGACTGCAAGTTCCTGGAGAAGAAACCACAATGGTAAGTACCTAAATACAGGTGAGGAAGGGCAGAGAGGAGAGAAAGCCAGGCAGTGTGACCCACCTTATTCCCCTGATGCATTCTTGGTGAATTTGCTGTTGGATGAGAGCAGCAAAGAAAAGTATTAGACTATGGGCAATGTGTGCTGATTTACAACCTCCTTGCAATGCATTCCAAGCCATTCTTCACCTCTGCTACTCATCTCCTGACTGTTTCCTCTGATGAATTCTTCCAAGGCCTCACAGAAAAAGCACCCCCACACACACACAACACACTAATAAAGCCTTTCCCTTTCCAACAAATGCTCAGAATGACTTCCATGATGATTTCCATCTTGCTCCTCTGCTCATCCTAAGCCAGCAGAGAAGGTGCCCCTCAACCTGTCATGGGCCTCCATGGAGATCCTCTCAGAGAATGTGGCAGATATGACTCACTTTGAATGAGGAAACTGGAAAAGGCTGGAGAGGACATAAGGCAGAGCTTGGAGGAGGTGCCAGAGTGCAGAGAGAGGCAAGGGTCAAGCTTTGCAGTGGAGAGTCAATGAAGGCAGTTAATCTAGGCAATGAGTGAATGTGCATCTCAAACAGATTATGTTGGAAACAGATTGTTGGAAGGTTGGAGGAGAACAAGACTAGAAATAAAGAAACCAAAGAACTGCAATTGTCTACACATTAGATTATTTATTCCTTCAATCAAAAAATATTTTCAAGGGCCTACAGTTTTCCAAGCATTGAGCTAGACGCTATGGGAACATTAGTGAAAAAGTTACTGTGTCTGCCCTCAGAGTTTATGGGGCAATAGTGGCAGTACGGCAGCTTGGAAAGATAAGAGGGAATGGATTGATTATATGATTGGCAATATAGGAGGAGCAGGTAATGCCTTCCATGTTGGACTTGTATTTGAGATGACTGTGATCAAAGCCCTCTTGCTGGATCTGATAACCCACTGCCACCTCACCTCTACTTGTCTAAAAAGTAACTCACCTGAATTTTCTGGTGCATGCTGTAAGCTCCAGATCTGAGAATAAACTGTGTTGCTATATCCAGGATTTACTGTGAGAGAAGAGAAGATAGCGTAGTTGGCTGTGGTCAAGAGCTCACATTCCAGACTCTCCAAATTCATAACCACCTTCTATCCCCAATATAATTCCAGGAATGCTATTTTTAAATTAGTGGCAAGGCAATGGGATATTGCTCAACCCCTCCTCCCTCCCTGGCTCATTCCTAGAGCCCTCTGCCCCCTGGGGAGTCCTCACCCACGCTGTACACTGGTTGCAGCTCCAGTAGTTCTCTTGGCTCATGGCGGGTGGGATCTTGGGGGTCTCTACCAGAGGGACTGGACAAAGAAGGCACCTGGCATTCATTGGGACTATAACTGCAACAGAGGGAAGAGACAATGAACAAGAAATATTTGTGGGTTACACAGAGTCTCAAGGAAATCAGTACCCAGGAAGGCACAGAGCCCAGCGTGATTCATGTAAAAATATCATGGTTGCTTCTGCATGGATCCTTTGAGAAAATATCAGAAGGAGTGTGGCACAATAGGAAGCCTAGGGTAGTATTACAGGGCAGGCCAGCAAGGCAAGGTCAGAGGGCAAAAGCCACACAATCTCAAGGCTGCTTTGATAGCATACAAACTCCTATTGATTAATGTTTAAAAGTATTTTCATTGCTTCTCGGCCTTTCGGCTAAGATCAAATGTAAAACTGTTTTCAAAGATATAAGTACTTAACCATTGATACACAAAGACTTCTGCATTCTCACAGAACTTGAACTTTATCCTTTTTAAAAAGGTTCCTTTCAATTTTCTACGTCATACTACAATAATCTACCCTTCCCGTAAGATACCATGAGGGCTCTTCGGGAAAAGTATTGGTTTTCTCCCCCCATTTTATTTCCTTCTGCAGTTAATATTGTGAATTAAACATTGTTGGCATTCAATAATTGTTTCCTAAATCAATGTATGAGGGGAGAAATGAGGGGGAAGGGAATGAATAAGTTGTAGCCCTAGGAAAGGTGATGTCATTAAGACATCAGTGGTCAATTCTCTACTGGAACACATTTAAGGAAGCAGATAAATTAACACAGATAACAAATAACATGCATTCTTGTATAAGTAGGCATAAGTGAGTATCATTCACAAATATGAGTGGAAATGGCCTTCTAATCACATTTTTGGATTTAGTAAGAATGTGAAAAGGTAAATAGGAAGTCCATTCAAATCTTTTCAAGATGTAGGTAATTCTGTGTTCCTATCTTGTGGGCATAAATAAATCATGAAAATCCTGGCAGCACAAGAAGCAGAGACCTCACCTAGATGTTCCAGTGGTAGAAAGTCCTCCTGCAAAACAAAGGAACACGACGGTGAATGAGCTGTGTGGATAATGTGCTCTGTGTCAGAACGTTCTTCCCTAGAAATCAATCTCACTCTAGGTCTCAGCTATGACAAATCTTAGGGAACATCCAGCTCCATTCCCCATGTCATGCTATAGGTGAGGAAGGTGGGATCTTGAAAGACATTTACTCAGAATCAGACTTACTCTGAATCATTTTTCAATCAGTAATGATCAGGTGAACAGCAACTCTAAGTAGATGAGACTGAGGAGCACAAGTGGGACAAGTTAATACTTGAGTCTGGGCCAAGTGCTTTCCCACATCCATTCCTTATCCTAACTACAGCCCTAAGGGGCAGAGAGAAGGAGACTGAGGCCTGGAGAGGCCAAGAAGGGCTTAACATTGGTTCAGAGTTCCTGCACAAGTATGAATCAATGGGGCCACCACAGCAAGCTCAACACTCTCTTTCTCTGTCTGTGACCCCTGCGCATCTGTTCCAGCAACATGAAACTGCCTGTCATTTGGGTACATGGTGGTTTTTCCTTCTCTTTCACCTGGCTAATTCCAACCTATCTTTCCTCCTCCAGAGTTTTCCCTGATGTCAACAGGCTGCATTAAGTGACCTATCTCCATACATATAGAACCATGTAATATTAAAATTACTATATTGTATTATAATTACTAAGATTTCTATGTTTGACTCTAATTCTTTCCTTCATGAAAGGATGTGCTACTTAAGGCTGAAAATCTTGTGTTAATTTTTTTCATATTCCCAGTGCCATGCCTAGCAGTTGAAAATATTCAAAAAAGATTTGTTAAACAAATTTAATAGTGTTCTTAAAGACTTAAAAAAAAAGTAAGTCTAATTTTGAATCCTACTCTATCAACCTTAAAAATATGGCAGTTTTCCATCACTGAAATATTGAAATCTTCCTGGTCTGCCCCAAGACAAGCCTCCTCCAAAGTTCCCACCCCTGTCTTTGGCCTTTTTTAAATCTGTGGCTATATAGCTGTCTCACTGGGCTCACATGAGTAACTGTCAAAATAAACATACCAACCTTGACTCTCCTGAAACAAACTTGAAATAATGCCTGTAAACCTTGCCCTCCTGAATTAAGCTAGAGGTATACAATCATGAACTGGTACTGTATCTCTCTCCTCAGAGCAATTGCATCCACAACAATCAACAACCAATATCTTCCCTTTGGGAAGGTAGCATAGTCCCAGGATGGGTCTGGGAGTCTGTCTGAGAAGGGAAGACTGAGACCTAGAGAGGTGGGTATTTGTAATACAAGCTAATAGTCCCTGGAGACATGGGCCAGGCACTTGTGCTAAGCAGTTTACCTAGACTGTCTCATAGCACTTAAAAGGTAGCTACTATTGCTATAACCACTATTTAGATGAAGAAAGTGGGGTTTGGAGAGTTTAATTTACTTTCCCAATATCAAGTTGTTGGCACATTACATTACTGGAATTTAAATCCAATCATTCTGGCTATAGTGTCAATACATTTACCACTCCTCTTGATAAATTGTAGGATTCACTCAGGCAAGGAGCAAAGCTCTCCATTTTTAGAAAAAATTGGGAGGTCTGAGCTCCTCCCTGAAAAATCTGGTAATGATGAGAAGGGAAGCTTTTCTATGATGGGGTAGGAAAAATTTTGAGAAGAGAAGGGCAGAGACCCTCTGTTTTGTAAACGGTCATAATTCCTTAGTGAGCTTGTTATTTAAAACAACACTCCCCCTAGATCTGGGGGACATAACCACCTGGGCTTCTGTTCACGTGAATCACGTAAAATGATAGTTAGTATTCTTTCCTTCCCTGGTGCTGTGTTGACTGAGCAGTCT
Source organism: Lepilemur ruficaudatus (assembly GCA_963574885.1). Taxonomy (NCBI): domain Eukaryota; kingdom Metazoa; phylum Chordata; class Mammalia; order Primates; family Lepilemuridae; genus Lepilemur; species Lepilemur ruficaudatus. The sequence continues at coordinate 50,631 of CAUYRT010027979.1, read as the reverse complement.
ATTTTTTGAACATTTTTCTCTTTAACCTTGAGACTCTAATGTCTTCTTCTAGTATGTGACAGATTAATAAATGATATCCCAGATAGATGATGGGGGAGAAAAAGGAAAAGTAATTTTGAAGGTGGGAGATGTGACCAGATTTCTACAAGTCATCAAAGTATACTGGGGAGAGTATCAACTCAAGAGGTAGGTAGACTCCAGTTAATGTCTAACACTGACACTGAATAGCTATGTGAGTCTGGAAAGTTTATTTAACTTCCCAAACCTCCATTTCTTCATCTCTCGTGTAATTATAACAATATTGGTTGAATTGAACTGAATTATACTTATTAAATAATTGAGAGAATTATACAAACTATAAAATTTCATACAATAGATTTTAAATGAATGACATTTCATGATGAATACTATTGGGATTAGAATTCTTATCATCTTTGTATATTTAAAAAACATAAATACATATATATATAATTTTATATGTAATCTTGTTTAAGAAAATATTAAGTATCTTTGGAATATCAGTTGGTGCCATTTTTCTCACAAAGAAGTAGAAAGGCGGAAGCTCATTGATTGACCTGAAAATAAAGGTAAGAAGTAAGAGGACAAGGCTTTACCTGGATGACTGGGAAAAATACATAAGGCTTTTCATCATATTGAGGCCCAAATGTTTCATTTATTTGTTTATTTGCTTGATTTTCAGTATGATCCCTAAGAAAGGGAGGACAGAAACATTTGGCCTGACACAAAAGAAGATGCCATGTTATGCCACATGGAAGTTCAGACAGAAAGTAAAGGATTAGCAGTTCCAAAATCTAAAGTCTTGAAACTTTGCAACCTAAAGCACTGAGCAAAAGATCCCTACATTCAAAGATTCCTGATCTATGAAAAAAAATTCAGAGAGAAAAAAAGCAGCAACGGAAGAACAAAGATGAAGGTGACAGTAGATTTCTTATCAGAAACAATGCCCAGGAGAAGACAGTGGAGAAACATCCTAAAAGTACTGAAAGAACAAAAAAATTGTCAATCTAGAATTCTATGTCAGCAAAAATGCAAAATAAATGCAAAATAAAGACTTTTAAAGACATAAAAATGCTAAAATAATTTATTTCCAGCAGACCTGTCCTGTACTACTAGTAATGTTAAAAGCAGTCCTTTGGGCAGAAAGAAAATGATACCAGAGGGAAATATGGATATACAAAAAGGAATAATGAATATTGGAAGTGGCAACTACATGAGTAAGTATATAACATTTTTTTCTTATATAGAAATCTCTTTAAAAGATTATTTATTATTTATGTAAGTAATAATGTGTCTGGGAGGGGGAAAATGGAAGTATGCTACGGTAAGATTCTTATACTCCATGTATAGTAACAATATTACTTGAAGAGAGACAGTGATAAGTTAAAGATGTATATACTATAAACCCTAAAGCAACCACTAAAGTAACAAAACAAATACAGATAATAAGCCAACAAAAGAAATAATATAGAATAACAAAAAACACTCAACTGATAGAAAAAGAAAAACTTAAAACAGAAGGGACAAATCAAAAACAAATAGCAAAATAGACATATACCTAACCATATCAATAATTACATTACTGTAAATGGTCTAAACCCCTCACTGAAAAAGTAGGCTGTCACATTTGACTAAAAAAAGCAAGAATTAACCGTATGCTATCTACAAAAATGTGTACTTTAAATATAGGAGCACAAATAGATTAGAAGTAAAAGGAAGGGAAAAGAAATACTGTGCTAACACTAATGATATTAATGCAGTAATATCAGACAAAGATTATTACAGATAAATGATACTACCAGCGATAAAGAAGGTCATTTCATAAGGATAAAATAATTACTCAAAAACACATAACAATTCTAAACATTTATGTACCTAATAATGAGCACCAAATCCTCAAAGCAAAACCTGATAGAATTGCAAGAAGAAATGGACAAATCCACAATTATAGTCAAAGATTTCAATCTTCTATCTCAATAATTGGTGAAGTAGACAAAAATCAGTAAGGACATAGAAAAATTGAATAACAGTATCAATCAAGTTACCAGCAGACACCTATACTATACTAAATGTTAAGTCCTTCAGCAGAACAAAAATAATACCAGGTAGAAATATGGATATAAAAAAGGAATGAAGAATACTGGATGTGGTAACTAAATGGGTATTACTTTGACACCAAGTCTTAAAAAGACATGACAAGAAAAGAAAGCTACAAACCAATAGCTCTCGTAAACATAGATGTAAATATTCTTAACAAAATTTTAGCAAATAAAATCCAGCCATCGTGACCCATTGTGACTCATTTGGATTGATCACAGAAATGCAAGGCTGCTTCAACATTCCAAATTCACCCTATGGATAGACTAAAAAATAAAAAACCATATGATTATCTCAATCAATGTAGAAAAAGCATTTGACAAACATTCACTTCTTTTTTTTTCTGGTTATGTTGTCCCCCATTTTTAATTCAACAAATTTATGGGGTACATGGGAAATTTTGTTACGTGTATGTAATGTGTAGTGATCAAGTCAAGATATTTAGGACGTCCATCACTCAAACACAAAATGCTTTTGTTAAGCATAGTCACCTTACTTTGTTATTAAACATTGGATTTATTCCTTCTATCTTACTGTATGTTTGTATACTCTAACCCACTTCTCTTCATTCTCCCTTCTTTATACTTCCCAAGTCTCTCTTATCTATCTTTCCACTTTCTACCTCCATTGACAAACATTATTTCTATAAAAACTCTCAGCAAATTAGGAACACTAGAGACTTCCTCCACAAGATAAAGAGCATCTACAAAAAACCCACAACTAAAGCAATCCTTAATGGTGAGAGGCTGAATACTTTTCCCCTAAGATCAGGAACATGACAAGGATGTCTGCTCTTACCACATCTACTCAACATTGTACAGAAGGTTCCAGCAAGTGCAATCAGGCAAGAAAAAGAAATAAAAGGAATTAAGGAAGGAATGAAATTGTTTTTATTAGCAGACAACATACCCATCTATGTAGTGAATCTGATGGAATCTACGAAACAGATAACTAGAACTAGTAAGTGAGTTAAGCAAATTTTCAACATGTAAAATTAACATATAGGCCGGGCGTGGTGGCTCACTTCTGTAATCCTAGCATGCTGGGAGACCAAGGCTGGTGGATCGCTCAAGGTCAGGAGTTCTAAACCAGCCTGAGCAAGAATGAGACCCCCGTCTCTACTAAAAATAGAAAGAAATTAATTGGCCAACTAAAAATACATAGAGAAAAAATTAGCCGGGCATGGTGGCGCATGCCTGTAGTGCCAGCTACTTGGGAGGCTGAGGCAGGAGGATCACTTGAGCACAGGAGTTTGAGGTTGCTGTGAGCTAGACTGATGCCACGGCACTCTAGCCCAGGCAACACAGTGAGACTCTGTCTCAAAAAAAAAAAAAATCAATATATAAAAATCAGTTGTATTTCTGTATATTAGCAACAAGCAATCAGAAATGGAATTCTAGATATTACTCTTAGCATTCTCTATTAATTTTATTCAAATTTCACTATATTTAACTGGTATTCAAATATATCTCAGTATTTATGGTTGCACCTATGGTGATTATTTTTTGTTACAAATGGAGGACTTTCTCTATTTTTTGTTTTGGGTAACTTTGGAATGAAAGTGGAACAGTAAATAATTAATTTTCTAATTTTTAACTAGAAGCAAAACTCTGTTACCTGCACATGAGATAAGAACTTCATTGAGGAGTGTATTCTATGTTTTTTGTTACTACTGCCTACCAAGTGACAGTGAGCAGTAGAACTGAGGGCTTAGTACTTAGAAGAGAATAATTGACCTTTATCTGATGGACCACAGAACTCCAAATTATTATAGCAATGGCAAAAGTCACAGCATGAAAGGGCAGGAGGACACAGACACCCACCTGATTTCCTTTGGGTCCTGCAGTGGCACAGCAGTGCGGCAATAGCAGCAAGGCCAAGGATGCAGAGCAGCCCCCCAACGGTTCCTGCAGTGATGAAGCCTATTCTGTTCCTGGAGGTCCCTGAGTGGGGAGATCCATACTTGAGTTTCAGTGGCAAAGATTTGTGATATAGACAAAAACCATGCAGGTGGTGTTTTCTAGGTTCTGATTTCTCCATTTGAATTATCTTTAGCATAATTTGTAATTTTCCAACTGATGGCACATGAAGGGTGTTTACCAGCATCTAAGATTAAAATTTATTTCTTTTCCCTCTCCCTCACAGAATCAGTACTAAACTCCAGAAGCCTCAAGCCTTAATGTTCATGTTCAAACACTCCTTGACAGTGGTAGAATTTGTGCAATCTGCTGGAGAAATATTTTATTGACCATAACTGTGACCTCTAGCCCAGGTAACACTAACCCACCTGTAACATTGAGCATCACCACCTCACTGCGCTGGGCCCCTACGCCATTGTCCGCCTCACAGAAGTAGTTTCCAGAATGTTCTGCAGTCAGAGAGAAGTTGAAGGACACTCCTCCTCCAGAAGGGGCCGCACTGTTCCCCAGGCTGACATCCTTGTGATAAAACCAGTACAGGATTGGGGGAGAACCTCTCAGGGCCTCACAGCGAAGCTCCACCACGTCCCCTTCCACAGCCTGGGCCCTGGGAGCCCTGAGGGTGAGGACAGGGCGAGACACGGGAACTGAGGGAGGAAAAATAGTTCACTGGCAGTTTTGCTTAAGCATGTGTACAGAGAACTTAACAAAGGAATATGCAATATAGTTTAGTAGTAGGAACATAGACCTGGATTCAGGAAAACATGGGCTTGAATCCTGTCTCTGACCTTTATTAGCTCTTTAATCTTGATTTTTAAAAACTTTTAAATTTCTCTAAGTCTTGGTCTATTCCTCTGTGAAATGGAGCTAATGATGAATTATATCTCAAGCTATTGTAATAAGAATCACGCACTGTATGTAAAGTTCTCAATAAATATTGACCATTATTATTGATATAAATAACTAAAATCAAGGTTTATTTTTAAACATTCCTCCTCCTGAATCTTAGCTCTAAGACCTAGACTTTACTATCCATCTAAAATAGGGCCTCGTGACTCTCTACGCAATCACCTTGCTTTATTTTTTTACATAGCGTTTAGCACTACCTAACTAAATGCTGTCTATTCATCTATCTTTGTTGTATGTCTGATTCTCCCAATAGAATGTGAGCTCCATACGAATGGAGACTCATCTGTTTGTTCATTGCTGTTCCAGTGGCTGGAACTTTGCCTGGCATGTGAAAGCACTCAATAATTGGTGATTGGATGGACGACTGAATTGATTCAAGCTGGCACAAAAATACCCAGATAGCGCACTCATGACAATGATTGCCATTTTAATGGATAATTATAGAAATAGGACAGCCGAGAAGAATAGAAAACCATTACTGTGGAATATGAACTATAAGATTGCTAGTCTTCTAAGTTGTGAGGAAACCTGGATAAGCCAACCTGTGTGCAGTGCTTTAGATGTAAGCCGTGTGCTTCATTGGCAAAGGAGGCTTGATAAGGATCTTAATAAGCTCTGCTTTGTATCAGAGATTGGCTAAGAAGGAAGCGAGTGTGAATATGGAAACTATTCATTGCATAGCAATAATTAAACTAGAAAATGAGCCATCTCCAGGCTTCAGGAAAGACGGTGCCTCCTGCGTCATCAGGTAGAGATGCCAGTCCTGGTAGTGGAAGTGCAGAGTTCCTGCTAAATTGAAACTGATAGCTTGAGTTTGGCCCTCCAGTATATCCTCTGCAGTACAAAGTGAGCGGGGCAGGATGCAGAGGGCTTCAGGGAGGTCTTTATATGGTGCTGTATGATCTCAGTGTGCCTTTCCACCCATCTCTGGGCTTCTGTGTTCTGGGAGCAGAGATTCCCAACTTCTGCCATCTCATGCCTTCCTCTAGGGCTCATAGAACCTCTGGTTCCATATACATGTTTTTCTAAAATCAAAGAGTTCTGGGGCTGAAAAAAACCATGGTTATTATCAAGTTTAGTGGTCTCCAAGGTGGGGTGCAAGACATCCTATTGGGGTGTGATAAGAAAATATGAGAATGACTACGAGTATTTAATTTTGAGCTTGAAATTTAAAAAGATATCCAGCTTTGCTAATATTTACAGTGGTACTCTTGCTCAGGCTTACGTCACACACCTTGTGTTGGGACAGGATGGGAGTTCCTGTGCAGGCAGGGCCCCTGCAGTGTCGGGTGGGGGACAGCAGTGTCTTCACCTGTTTGTTCACTCTCAGCATATTGGAACATATTGCCCTTTTAGTTGGCTACTTGAGTGTTTTTACAGATTATTTTAACTTAAACAATAAAATCTTCACAATGCTTTGTGATGAGATTGGGGAATGGCCACAGACCTTTTAGTATCACACCGAAGTTGTGTGATACTAAGTTCTAAAAAAAGGAGTTAAATGTAAAGATGAGCTGTGTGTTTTACCATGAAGAAAGACTAGTACGTGATTTTTGTTCATTTTTTTTGGGGTGTTCAGTGGCTATCAACAGCATAATACTTAGCAGATACTTCTAAAAAGTGACCTTTAACAGTATTTGTATTGCTAACGCTTTCTAAACTCATGCTGTGGAGATATTTCAGGAAATAGTTGTGTAAAAATATTTATATTTATAGGTGGTTTTATTACCATTTATTAAAAAGTAAATATGTCAACTTTAAAAATTTATATCTGCACCCTTAAAAATATTTGGAAGCAAAATGTTACAACTGGTTTATGATTCTTCCAAAGCTTGAAAACATTTGCTACAGATTCAAACATGAAGCACTTCCCACCTACTTTACAAGAACAACTAATTGACATCAAAGAAAATGTAAACTTACTAGCCAAATTTCAATGGAAAGCTGCATAATTATTGTATGGGATTAAAAAATGAGTATCATGCATTTGAAAGAGCAACAATGATGCTCTGTTTCCACTTGGATCTAACTATATTTTTAAGCTATAAGAGACCCTGAAACCAATTGGAACAAGCAAAACTCAGAAACAAACCACAAATAACTGTACCATCAAAAGTAAGCTAAGATTTTCAAAATAAATGAAGCACATCCAATTATAATTTTAGTCAGATATTCTAACTAAAAGATTTTAAAATATTGTTATTTTCATTCTTATTTACTGTATATTCCTCTGTTTGCAATGTGCATAACAAGGCAGTCCAGTAGTACAAGTATATAATTCATAAACAGATACATGAGGTGCATGTTCAACACTTTGACTGAAAGTGGTTTGGGATCAAGAATTTTTGTACCTCCCTGATTGACTCAATTACTTTATAAATAAGGAAACTGAGGACAAGACTAGTAAGGAGACTTGTTCAAGACTGGAATCGCAGTCTGAGCACACTGGCACTCCCAGGTTCTAATACCTCCTTGAATCATAACCTGGGTGTGGCCCATAGGAAGCATAATTATCAACCAAAATATCATAAGTGTTCTAATAGTTTGGAATCTTTGGAGAACAAGAGTCCATGGCAAAATCAGAGAATGTAAGGGTTTGAGTCACTGGGAGTCAGTCATTGCGTCTCTCTTTTATTCTGCCACCTCCTCCTCTGTCCCAGTGCCTTATCCTACCCTGCAAGTGCTAGGCACTTTGGAATGACCACGGCTTTTGGAGACTGGGGGTCTCTCCTAAATGGCGGGCCCATTGCTAATTGCCAATATGGGCTCGACATAGGAAATGCAGATGCCTTGGTGCCCCTGGTGAAGAAAAATTTTGTTGGGGATACTGGGAACATCAGGTTAAATGGGACCCCAGTCAGAAGGCATCTAAGAAAAGTGAGAAGGCTAAACACTCATTAGAATCCGGAGGCTACGAAAGAGCTCTGCCGCTCTGATGGCTGGAGATATCCACAGGAGAGACACTTTGCCTAATGACCTAGGGAGTCAAGTGGGAATGAGATTGGATCGAGGTAGGGGCAGAAAACAGTGGCTAGGAATGATCTGGTCATTTGTTCCTGGGCAAAGGAATTCAGAAACAAGGATTTCTATATCATGTTCTTTGGTCAGTAATCACTGGGCCATCATATATCTGGTATCTTGGAAAGTCTTTGTGCCTCTACTAGAAAGAATGTGTGCAGTATGTGGCTATTGACGACAATGACAGAGGAAGCAAAGGAATGGTCTAAGTTGACGGAATGTGTAGTCACGAGGAAGAATCCCAGAACTCCAAGGTGAAGGCAGAGAAAGCAGGAAGTCTGCTAGGATATCACTCCAGCAAATAGCCCAGTGGAGCTCTGTTTGTGAGACAACATGGTCTTTGTTGGTATTAACTGCTGTGGGCATGTCCTGCTTACCTGTGACATTGAGACTCACTCTCTGACTGCGCTGGCGCCCCAAGCCATTGTCAGCCTCACAGAAGTAGTTTCCAGAATGTTCTGCAGTCAGAGAGAGGTTGAAGGACGCGCCTCCTCTAGAGGGGGCTGAGCTGCTGCCCAGGGTGACGTCTTTGTGATAAAACTGGTATGAGATAGGGGGAGAGCCTCTCGGGGACTCACAGTGGAGCTCCACCACGTCCCCCTCCATAGCCTGGGCCCGGGGCATCCTGAGGGTGAGGACAGGGTGAGATGCTGGAACTGAGGGAGACAAAGAGCTGTCAGAGAAGGATTCCAATGCTGTGACAGATTCATAACCCCATGCAAGGAGCCTAGAAATAGACACATCCCTTGATCGCTTCTGTTTCCCGCCGACCACACTCTCCTCATCTAATAATAAAGGCTTTTCTCCACAACCAAGAGAAAGAATCCTGTGCAATCATGTTTTCATCACCACTCAGTGTTAGGTTTGTTCCAGGTGGGAACTCGAAAAGTATGTATGGGACGGAATGCGGTTAACAGACATTGTAAATCTAACAGACAGCTGCAGCCAGCATTCCTTTCCCCCCGTTAGGGATGAGGTTTATCCCTCCCTCTCTCTCCTGATAAGGATGACGCTGGAGCTGAAGGATGGATATGACTGGGGCAGAGGTCCTAGGAGCTGGTTGTTAAAAAAAAATTTATTACAAACAGCTGTTCTGGCCCACTTACTCCCTCCGGAAAAACCCTCTATAAAACCCAAGGCTCTCCCCTTTTCTCTCCTGGATGCTTTTTTCGCCTCCACCCATCTGCATCCAGATGCTCAAAATAAACAGCATTTTGCTACACGTGAGGCTTCGTGTGTCTCTCTATCGGCTCTGGACCTAACGCCCAGTCCTTCCCTCAAGGAATAAGGCATCTTAACTTATCTTCCCGCCTGCCATTCCTTGAATAGCTTTTAAATCTTCACATCCCTGTTTTGTTTTTTGCTTTTTGCCTCCTTTAGAAGATCCTCATGGCTGTCAGAGAAACTAAACCTTGGCTTGTGAACCAAGGCTGAAGAGAAGGAAACTGGAACTTACTTTTCACGGTAACTGTCCTCCATTTGCTGTGGACGGGACCGTGACTGTTGTCAGCTGCACAGTAGTAGCGCCCTGCGTTTTGCTCATTCACAGTGTCAATCTGCAGCTCCGCCACCAGGGAATGCTGGGTCTTTCTACCCACACTTCTTACTCCATCTTTGTGCCAGGAGAATGTGATAGTCCCTGTACCATTAGCTACTGAGCAGGTAAGGACCAGATTTTCTCCTTCAATCAGCTGCCCTCCAGGGGGCTGAATCTCTAGATTCACACTGGACAGAGGGACCCCTGGGAGGACACAAGATGACATGTGAGGGTCCTGGTAGCAGGGACCTCAAGGTCAGAGAGAAGGCTGGAGCTGCCATGAATAGGCCAATAGCAGCAGGTACAATAGGCAGTGGTCCAAAGTAAGAAATAAGAAATTGCTTGTGTGTATTATTATAAAGGGAATGACATCCCTCCCCAATCCCATAATTTCTATCATTGGGGAATGTGGGCACCAGGTCCATGGTCTTCCTAAACCTAATGTTGTCTGCAGCCACATTTTGTAGAAATTTATCCCTAAGGAATTACTGATGCACCAACGAAGCACAGAATAAGAGAGGACACTGGAGATCTTCTATCCTGAAGTGACTTTACTCAGAATCCAAACCCTTCTCCTATCCTTTGAGACTTCTCCAGTCTTATTCCCATGTCCCCACATTCTTCTCTGACTATTCCAGTTCACATTCATCTTCCTCTTTTCCGAATATTTAGATGTGAATTTAGGTCCACAAATGGAAGCACCATAGGGACCCCTAAAGACTGCATGTGGTCGCTCATCTGTGCTTCTGGTTGTCTGCTGACTCATGAGAGAGCAGATCCTGTACATCTCTGTACCTGCCACAGGGTTGGGCACTCAGGAACTGATCAATAACTGCTATTACCTGGCTGAGGTGGAAGAGACTGTTCTAGGGCCGTTAGACCAATGTCGAACCTGAAGAGGGAAGAATACCAGGAAAGCTGGATGTCCCTCTCTGTTATGTCCACCTTCCCAGGGGTAAGAGATGTCATTGTTCTGCTCTCCTCTCCCCAGCTCTGGCTCTGGAAAAGCAACCACTAAGACACTCAGTCTGCACATGTATCCAGGATCTCTGGCTCATTTTTAGGATATTATGAGTCACTGTCTTTGCCTCGAACCAGTAAGACCCTGAGTCTCCACTCCACATTGCAGGGATCTGGAGCTCTGGGGAGCTGCTCCAGCCTGATCCCAGGGCCTGGCTATCTCTGAAGAAGCAGAAGTGGAGCTGGACCTCTGACTTCTGTGGAGGGAGCTGGGTCTCCTGGATCTCACAGGTCAGGGTCATGTGACTTCCCTCCATGGAGCTGGGAGGGGCTGGCTGTCAGCACAGGATATGGAAACAGCTCTAATGAGAAGAATAAACACAATCCCAAGGACAGTGTGGCTCAGAGCTCCTGGAGAGGTGCGGCTGTATTCTTGGCACCAGCCATCAGGAGACAGAGACCGATGCGTATGGAACCATCTCCCTCCCGTGGCTGGGCCATAAGAGTCTTTTCATGAAATCCCCACTGATGAGCATCTTCCCTCAATCCTCACAGCTTCTCTGCCAAACCCTATAACCCACAGGAGTATATAGCCGTTATCTCGAACTTTGAGCCTTAGAGGTTTTGAAGTTTCCTTGTTGTTATTAAAAAATCCCTAGAAGCAACGCAATGTTATTTGCCATTGTCCCTGGAGACTGAATTTAGCATAATGGATTCTGAGTTAAAACTACCAAAAAGCTGTCCTCCATCCTTGTGGCACATTTTTTCACTTGTGTACTCTTCGTTTCTTCCCCAACATCTCAGAACTACATTATCTCCTTCAAAGACAGGACACGAAGCCTGCAGGATCAGCCAGTCTACAAAGAGCAGAGGAGCACACTCTATTTGTTGCCTACTGCTTCTGTCCTCACTCGCAGTTCTGCCCATGGGACAAGAGCCACAGACCCCTACACACCTGCAAATGTCCTCCACCAACATTGCCAAATGGCCCCAAACCTGATTCTCCCTTGCCCTGGGAGAATGAGCTAACTCTCAGAAAATGTCCTTGAGAAATTTCCACATGTACCTTTAAACGAAAGAGGAATATTGTCCTATGCTTTTCCCAGACCAAATCCTTTTTGCCTGGTGGCCTCTGGGTTGCCCACACTTCTCTGGATGGAGGAGACGGACAGTGCACCATTGTGCTGCAGCCTTGTCTCCTTATTCTTCCCACTGGGATCAGTACATCAAACATCCCCATGCCTGTTTACAACTCTGCCCGAGCTCCCTGCCTTAACTCAGTCCTTGGATACTCAGCCTAGTGGCGTGACTTTAGAGATTCCCCCTGCTTTTCCTCACCAGATGAAAATTCCACATGCACAGGATCACTGAGGGAGAATCCTTGGGTCTCACATTGGTAACATCCAGATGTTTTTATTTGGATCTCTTCAGATTTTCTTTCCAATAAATCCCCATTGTGATACCAAAATGCATCTCCCTGGGCTGAGGAATGGGATTCCCTGTGTGTGAGAGTCACTCTCCTTTCTTTGAAGGTTGTGGACCATGTAGGTCCACAGAGAAGCACAACTTTTGGAGGGGCCCCTGAATAGGAAATGGAAAGCGAAGGTAGGCACAAAACGGGGGGTCAAGGGGAGAGCCTGCAGCTGGGAGTTTTCCTGGACTAATTTCCAGTCAGGACCAGGGTTGGAAATGCAGCAGAAACAACCTGGGGTAAATGCCTGGGACAGAGTCTGTTCTTCCTCACCCTTTGCCTAGCCTGGGGGCAAGGGGTGTCATAGGGAACAGGTCTCAGGTTCTTGGTATGGGCTCATAAAAGCCCAGGAGATGTGTTTTGAAGTTGGACAAACACCATGAAGGCTTCAGAAGGTGAGCTGATTCTGAGATGCTCTTGTCCCATACATTCCTGTCAATGGTGAACCTGGGAGGTATACACCTCAAAGCAGTTTCTAGACTCTAGAAAATCCTACTTGTTAACATTTAATGAACAAGATTTTTTTACTTTTATTACTTTTAAATCGTGCTTAGGTTGAGATTCTGTGTGGAAGGCAACTGTACTCTCCCTCTAAATTGGACAGAATAATTAAGGGTTATAAAGAATTTGAATGAAGGAAGATGGGCTGCTTGAGAAATCAGACTTGTGTATGGAACTGCGGCTGAGCAATGGGCGCGGAAGTGGAGGTATGGCAGTGGCCTGAGCTCTTCTGCAGATGGATGAGGGTTTTACTGTAGCACTGCCCTCGTGAAAGGGAGCTACTTCTATGCCCGTTGAGAGCAGCACTGGCTTGGACATGCAGAGGGAAAGGCATAGGGAATAGGGAGATCAGATCACTCAACCTCGGCCCCTTGCCTCTGCCCTTCCCTCTGCAAATGTTTCCTTCCTTTCTACACTGAGGCATCCTGGTAATGGGGGAAGAACTGGAGACTGGGGAAGTGAGAGGAGGGTCTGTTCACCCAGCATAGTAACAGGTGTGACCCCAGATCAGCGGCACCACTGATGCTGGTGCATCCCTCATGTACAGGGTTGGGACAGGCTGTGCAGGCCAAGGGGACTGACGCCCAGAGCGCAGGAGGAGCAGAGAGAAGGGGAAACTTACCTGATTGTTCTCTTCCAAGAACTGTGAGGGAGCCTAAATTGAAAGATTGGCACAGGGCAATGTTTCTCAAATCTTTGCAATCAGACACTCTCTGAGAAATTTTCTAGCAACCCAGCCATAATCACTTCTTGTTTTTCCTTCCCATTTCTTTGCTCTCCTTCTGTATCACTCATAGCCCCTAAACAACAACAACCACCACAACAACAACGACAACAACAAATAGCCTCTAATTTATGTTACAAACATGTAATGGCTGTGTCCACGTCCCTGGCTCATCTCTTTGCTACTGCTTGCTTAGCAGCTTTCTACTTCACTCCCTCCCTCTCTTCTCTAGCTTCAACTCAGAGTGCGGAGGCAGGCAAGAACTTGGAGACATGATTTATCCTCCCCTCATGTCTTGGGCTTTTTATTGTTCCTACTACTTTCACAATCTCTGGTTAAATTTTGCCTTTAAAAACCTCAGAGAAGGAGTCATGTTTCTTAGTAGACCTTCCCTTGCTTTCCTAGGCTTTAGAAATAACTATTTATCTGAAAAATGATTTAGTTTGAGGCTATAAGAGGGAGGGAGGGATGTGGACTTGTGATTTGGCAGAAAGAAAAATCCAAGTTTCTTACAAGATAAAGAAAGCAACGGGTGAGAAACCAAGGGCAACATACCTGGCTTGGTCTGATGGTCGTATTTGGAGGCTTTTGATTGTCCTGAGACTCCAGCTCCGCTCACTTCCCATGTCTTCCTATCTGTCTCTGAAACCCAAGTGGAAGCAAAAATAGAAGCTCCTTGGCTTTTCCCGTGGGTAACTTTAGGAACTGAGGCCACTGTCCCAGCCCAGCCCCTCTACTCACCTAGGATCAGCAGCAGCAGCCACAGAACCATGGGGCACTGGCCTGGCCAAAGGCAGGACAAGTGTATCTCACCAAAAGCCAGGCTTATCTCCCATCCAAAGAGGTGGACAGGAGGCTGCTACTCAGCCGAGACCTGCAAGAATTAGCAAAAGGGAAGAACTTAGTATCGTATCTTGTTTTGGGTTCTAAAAATATGAATGTGGTTGCCTTCCTAAATGCTATTTATATTTCAATCCCAGAAGCTGTACATTTTTAGATGTTCAGGATCATCTTCTAACAGTTTGGGTCTCTTAGGAGAAGTGCCTCCAATGCAGTACCTGGGTTCTCTGGAAATGCCAAGCTGTGGATTTGCTTGTATTCAAATAACTTTTTTTTATTTTCAAATGGAAAACCCCTTCTTATCTCAAATTTACACCACCTTTGGTTCCTCATGAAACTCCTAATATAGACCAGCTTGACAAGTGTGATATCCTGCTGTTTGGTGCTATGAGTAATGCAAAGTCAAGATATCAAAGCATATGCAAAAGCCTTTTTGACTTTCACATAAATTGGCATGCGGTTTCTGAACAAGAAAATGATAGAAATTTACAGATTAGCAAAAGGGGCTGCCCCTAAGTCCCACCCAGATCTGTGCAAATTAGGAGACAAATGAGCAAGTGTACAAATAGAACCCCCTGTTTTTAAAGCCAGAGCCCTTTTCAGAAAGAATTTTCCTCACCTTGCAATCAAAGAGGTCCCACCTCATCATTTTCTTTCAGGGCCTGTGTGATTTTTTCATAGCTTTTATCACAATTTGTAATTATTTTCTTGCTTGTTTTTGTGTCTTCTTCCCCATTTACATTTAAGGACCTATGTCTTATCCACAATTGTAGCTCCTGCACCTCTAACAGTTCTTCTTGAAAGTAGGCCTCTAATAAATATTTTTTGAGGGACTGTTGAGCGGACTGTGAAAAATTGTGGACAAGTGTTTCTCAACTTTTTTTTCATTATTGCTCTCCTAAGGAACCTTTTTTTCAGCCACTGCCCTCTTCCATCAAATTTTAATACCACACACATGCTGTTTATCTGTTTATGTGCTGTATGCATAGCTGTGTGCTATACACAAAAAGGGTAAGATATTTTTACCTTCCCAAGAACAAATTTTTGCCCCTTTGAGGATGATATCACCTCTGTTGGGAATGCATGTTTTAAATTTAGAGGCAAACCGTTCTCAGCAATCTAACTATCAAGATACAGCTATGACCTTTCAAAGAAACCTTTTAATTAGAAATGGAAGGTGACTGCAGATCAAATGCTCCACATCCGGGAAGGCCAACTCTGAGCATGTAATGGAAAAAAGTACTCTTTTTTAACCAAATAGCATTCCATTCTTTCCCTCGTGGAGGTTACCAAATTTTGTCATTCTATGTGTATTTATGTAATTGTGTAGTATCTGTTTCTCTCATTAGACTGTAGTATCACAAGGACTGGAACTGAGTCTGGTTTGTTCTTCACTATATTTTCAATGCCTAGCAGAACACTAGTCACATACCAATTTGTCAGTAAGTACTTGCTGAACGAGTGAACAAGGGACAAACAACAAGGAGTAGGATGACTATAGAAAAGCATTTAATGTGTTTGAGTATGTTCTTAGTCCCTCCTGGTTAAAGTTTTCTCCAATATTCTGGAGAAGAGGTATTGGTTATATCTACTTATTTAAATTAAATTAAGCTATTTATTAAAATTGTGCCATAATTCATCCATAGTGCAGGGTCATTGTAAACTAATAATTGTAGTGTGTGGGTGCCACTTCTTCTGAGAGGTCTTCTCTGACCTCCCAAGTTTGGACTAAGTGTTCCTCTCATGTGCGTCAATAACACTTCAATTTCCTTCACCCCAGAGCTCATGGCAGTGAAGTGTAATTTTCTCTCCCTTTGACAGTGTTCCTTAGTAGTGTATCTTTAGGGAAGGAAATGGCTAGGCTTCACTTTTGATTTCTCTGCGGTCAGCATAGCCATCAATAAAAGGAAGGCTCAGTTGAATACAGATAGCTTTGTGATACAGCGTGTCAAAGTCAGACTAAATCTACACATGAATAAATGCAAATTCATTTCATGATCAAAGGTGAGGATGTTGATGATTGCTACTAACAATTGTTTCCTGTGGTTGGAAAGAGATGCTCAGAAAACAGCCTTTTGAATTTTATTGCTCATCTGTGGCCAAAGGTATTGCATTGCCTATCTCCCCCTCTGTTAGGAAAGAACTAAGTCATGTTCACATTATAGTCCCAGCACCTAGTACAATGTCTGACACTTAGTATAGGGTTGCCAGATAAAATACAGGATGCCCACTTAAAGTTGAATTTCAGATAAAAACAAATAATTTTTGCTGTAACTATGTCCCATGTAATATTTGGGATATAATTACACTAACAGAGTAGCCATTATTTATATGAAATTCAAATGTAACCAAAAGTCCTATATTTTTATTTGTTAAATCTGACAATCCTAACTGAACAGAATCACTTCTAATTTGCATAAATAAATTAATGAATGACTGTGTTGGGGACGCTTGTTCTTCCATATGCATGCAACCGCTATTTGCTCCTCCTCTGCTCTTTACTCTCTCCACCCAGCGAGCAGTGAAGTGCCTTACCTGATTGGTAAATCTGGGGAGAATAAGTGAGGCTTGCTTAGCTCCGTGTTTTTTTTTTTTTTATTGGGGGAAAACTACAAAGCATTTACAGTACAATGTTTATAGTCACAATTTGTAGTGAGCTGATTTCCCAAAACATATTACCACTCAAGTTGACTTATCTTGTTACATTCAAAAACCTACTCTGTCAAAGTAGTCCAGAGAGTACATACATAGGGCTCCAAATGTATCTACGTGCAACCAACACTCCATTTTAAGTGTACAATTAAATGATTTTCAGTGAATTTACCGAGGTGTACAGTTAATCACATGAATCAGTTTTTGAGGAATTCCTTTCCCCTATTGAGACCCCTAATCTGGTATTTGTTCACAATGGAATATTACTCAATTTTAAGAAATGACAGTGAGTTAGCACCTCTTGTATTATCCTGGATTAAGCTTGAGCCCATTATCCGAAGTGAGGTGACACAAGACCCGAAGAATGGGCCCCACTTGTACTCGCCATCAAATTGGTATTGACTGATTAACACTATTTTATTTTATTTTTTTCTTTATTGAAGTATACTTTACATATCATGCCTTTACTCCATTTTAAGTGTATGATTAAATGATTTTCAGTGAATTTACCGAGGTGTACAGTTAATCACATAAATCAGTTTTAGAGGAATTCCTTTTCCCTATTGAGACCCCTAATTCCGAGAGATCATTTTAAATATCTTCTCTTGGTTACATGTGAAACCCATTGTTCAAGTCTTGTGGAGCACTTACTTGAAAACCAGTTTCAGTCAGAAACTAAACTCACAAGTATATGTTTTATAAGAAATATAAAATCTTATTTCATAAGAACAAATGAACATACAAACTTTTTGGATTAAAAATAAATATTAAAATTTAAGAAGTAAGTTACATTTGGAAATTTTGATTTAAGAATAAATGTCTCCATACAGGATATAGAAACTTAAAGGGCATCGATTCTTTGAAATGTCAGGATTTCTTTTTCTTACTCTTCTAAAGATATACAGTTTTGGCTTACCATAACAGTCAAGACAGCAGCTTGGAGTCTCAAAGTTGTAAATTCTACTCCCAAGTGCTCGATTAACTCAATATATAACCATGGAAGTTTCTCTAGACATCTTAGTGACTCAGTTTCTTTTCTTATCAGATACATATATCTGACATAAGTAACTCACTTCACACTTCCTTTAATGGAAAATAGAGAAGGAAAAGAGAAGAGTGTAGAATATGAGATGAATGGAGATTGGCATATAAATGCCACATATTAATTGAATTTTAAGATATGTTACACTTAAATGGGAGTAAATAATAGTGACTAATATAGACTATTGTAAAGTGCTTAACAAAGGGGTTAGCACATAGTAAGCCTCAGTAAATACTAGCATTTTTTTTTTGTTTTTATCATCATAATTACCATTATTATCAAAAGCAGGAGTCAGGGGAGTAGAACCGCTAAGAGTGTTGTGGAAAGGGGGAATATGCTCTAGGAAGCAGACATCCAACTGAAGAAAGAGCTGGAGGAGTTAAAGTTTGGAAAGGGAGCCAGATGGTTAGAGAAAGGATTATCTCTCCATCAATCTATGAACAAAGCACACTGATACACCAAAGCTAGAGTTGCCAGGCCCAGCAAATAAAAAGTACAGGATGCTCAGTTTAATAAGAATTTCAGATAAAGACCAATCATGTTTATTTATTTACTTGTTTTAGGATAAGTATGTCCCTGTAATGGAGGACTGTGTGTTTGAAGATAAAATGTCAAGATCAATTCTTCAACTCATTCAGGACTGTCCTTATTATGACATATTACATTGTTACCAATATTTCACTGCTGTAATTAGCCCTTACAGTATTTGGGGCATACTCATACAAAAAAGTATTTGTTGTTTATCTGAAACTCTAATTTAAATTAGTGTCCTGCATTTTTACCTCTCAAGCCTGTACTATGAAGGGGAAAGTCTCAGGGAGGTTTGTGGGAAGTTCTTTTCTGTGTTGTTCTCACCACTACAGGTCCACAGCGCAGCATTCAGTGGTGGGCCTGGAGCTGCACTTGGTCAACAAGGTCAGAAGCTGGCTGTGGAGTAGAGGAGACTGAGAAGAAACAGGAATCAACCTCTGCATCTGTCCATTGCTACATCTGACTGTAACATCTTCAAAAAATAATGGCTGCTATTTCCTTTCTGCCCTCCAAATCTAAGCGAATATCTTTTGGCCAACTGTGACTTAGAACTATATAGGGAAGAGGGTTCAGAACTGTGGATCCCAGCTTAATGAAATTGAGACAATGTAAACCATCCTAGTGATGATGATGACAGTTGATGATGATGAGGCTATGAGTATTTTCTAAAGGTAAGCTACTTTTTGATGGCAGTTCTGGAAAACACAAAGAAATGTTTTACTTTTACCCAGAGTATGGTAAACTAAATTAGTCTGTGACTGAGTTCTAGGTACATGATATAGTAGACTCACATTATGCCCCAAACTGTAAGACTTCCAGACACAGCTCAGGAATATGGCTTTGAGTGTTTTCATAGACCTCTGAATGTGCGACTATCTCTGCTCTCAATTCAGACCTTGACTAGGCATTATGGACAGCTTATTCTGAAGACAACCCTGGATGCTACAGTGCAGGACTGTGTGTCTGAGGATAAAGTAACAAAATTAAATTTTCAACCCATTATGGCAATCATCTTATATGGGATATGGAGATTGCTACCAATATTTAGCCGCTATAATTAACTCTTAAGTATTCCTATAAAATAAATGTGCAGAAATGCAAATATTCCATTATAGTATCTTCTTAGTATAGAAGTACTGGAGTAAAAATGTTTGCAAGACAAATTAACAATTTTGAGGCAAAATATCAATTACCGAATTTTTCTCCAGATAGGTATTATTAATTATATACCTGCCAGCCCAGAAATATAGAAAATTTTCCACACCCACACTCCCAGTGAGAATTATCATTAAAAAATAATAGTTACCAACCTAGAGGGAAAAATACTGTTTTTATTTTTATTTATGTGGTAACTTCATATGTTCATGAGATATGTATATGTGTCATTCATGAGATAATTGTTATGGTATTTCCCATTTTTCTGTTGTGGCATTCATTTCATTTTCTTATTAATAATTTTCCCCAAGCTTTATATCAGCTTTTTCATTTGTTTATGGCATTTTGTGGCATAGAATTTTGATTTTTTTACTTTGTTTTTATTTCAGCATATCATGGGGGTACAAATGTTCAGGTTACATATATTGCCTTTGCCCCATCCAAGTCAGAGCTTCAAACATGTCCATACCCCAGATGGTGTGCACTGCACCCATTAAGTGTGAATATACCCATTCCCTCCTCCCCCTCCCACCTGCTCAATACCCAGTGAATGTTACTACTATATGTGCACCTAAGTGTTGATCAGTTAATACCAATTTGATGATGAGTATATGTGGTGCTTGTTTTCCCATTCTTATGATATTTCACTTAGTAGAATGAGCTCCAGTTCTGTCTAGGATAACACAAGAGGTTCTAGATCACCATTGCTTTTTGTGGCTGAGTAGAACTCCATGGTATACATATACCACATTTTATTAATCCACTCATATATCGATGGGCACTTGGGTTGTTTCCACATCTTTGTAATTGTGAATTGTGCTGTTATAAACATTCTAGTACAGATGTCTTTTTTGTAGAGTGTCTTTTTTTCCTTTGGGTAGATGCCCAGTAATGGGATTGCTGTATCAAATGTTAGTTCTACTTTAAGCTCTTTAAGTTATCTCCATATTACTTTCCACAGAGGTTGTGCTAATTTGCAGTCCCACCAGCAGCGTATGAATGTTCCTATCTCTCAACATCCACACCAAGATTTACTGTTTCAGGACCACTTGGTAAAAGCTATGCTCGCTGGAGTTAAGTGATACCTCACTGTGGTTTTTATTTGCATTTCCCTGATGATTAGAGATGTTGAGCATTTTCATACATTTGTTGGCCATTAGTCTGTCTTCTTTTGAAAAGTTTCTGTTCATGTCCTTTGCCCATTTATTGATGGAGTTGTTTGATTTTTTTCTTATTGATTTTTTTGAATTCTAGATAGATTCTTATTATCAGCCCTTTATCAGATGTGTAGAGAGCAAATCACAGCAGCAACAAAAATAAATAAATTGGACCTGGCTTTTATCATTTTGAGGTAAGTCCCATCTACACCTATATTACTAAGCATTCTTATCATAAAAAGAGTGCTGAATTCTGTTGAATGCTTTTTCTGCATCTATTGAGAGGATACTAAATTGTCTAAAATAAGAATTGCTGCAACAGCTTTCTTTTGGTTTCCCTTTGTGTGGAATGTTGTCTTCCATCCCTTCACCTTGAGTCTGAATGGGTCCGTGTGGATTAGATGCGTTTCCTGGAGACAGCAGATACTTGGTTTTTGTATATTTTATCCATTCATCAGCCTATGTCTCTTCAGTGGGCAGTTCAAACAATTCATATTTATTGAAAGAGTTGATAAGTGGGTGGATTTCTGTTCATCCTGTTGAGTAGAACATTGTTGCTGTGTTTTAACTCTTGAACCATTGTGGTATTTGGCCTTTGACCTTTATCTTTTAGGTGACTTTACACTGGTGAATGTCCGTTGTGCTTATCCATGAATAATGCAGTTCTGAGAAATTCCTGCAGGGCAGGTCTTGTCTTGAAAAATTTTCTCAGCATTTGCTTGTCTGAGAAAGACTTTATTTCCCCCTCATAAACAAAACTTAATTTTGCAGGATACAGAATTCTAGCCTGGGCATTATTCTATTTGAGAAGACTGAGAATGAGGACCCAATCCCTCTGGCTTTTAAGGTCTCAGGTGAGAAATTTTCAGTTAGTCTAATCGGTTTTCCTTTATAAGTTACCTGCTGCTTTTGCCTTATGGCTTCTAGGAGTGTCTCTTCTGAGTTTATTTTAGCCAGTCTGATGAGTAAGTGTCATGGTGTTTGCCTCTTTGTGATGAATCTCCCAGTAGTCTTTTGAGCTTATTTGACCCAGATATCTAGATTTCTAGCAAGGCCGGGGAAATTTTCCTCAATTATTCCCTCAAATAGGTTTTCCAACCCTTGTGCATTTTCTTCTTTACTGAAAGGGATGCCCATTATTCTTATGTTAGGCCTCTGTACATAATCTGATATTTCTATAGGCTTTGTTCATTCCTCTCATTTCTCTTCTCTACCTCTGTGACTGACTTGTTTAATTGAAAGATGTTGTCTTCAAGCTCTGAGATTCTTTCTTCTCCCTGATCTATTCTTAATGCTTTCCACTGTGTTTTGTAATTCCTTGAATGAATTTTTCATTTCCAGAAGTTCTGTTTGATTTTTCTTTAATATTTCAATTTCTTTAGTGAATTTTTCATTCATTTCCTGCATTGTTTCTGTGGTTTCTCTGTGTTGGGTTTCCATTTTATCTTGCATTTCACTGAGCTTCATTACAATCCATGTTTGATATTCTTCATCTGTCATTTCAATATTCTGATTTTGGTTGGTTTCCATTGCTAGAGAGCTGATACTCCCTTTGGGGGGATGTTCTTTTGCTTTGATTCTTCATACTTCTGGAGTTCTTTTTCTGATTCCTTCTCATCTGGAGCCGATGTTGCTTCTTACCTTTGGATTTTCTTTTGTTTAGATAACATGCCCAATTTAATCTCTGAGCCAGTAGGTGGTGTTTGTTGATGAAAATCAACCACACCCTATATGATTAGTCAGTAAATGCAGTAAAAGGATGTGCAAATTGACCTCCCAGTAAGTAGATGGCACTTGCCAGAGAACAAGCTGCAATGTTGTTTTTGTTCCTGTTACCAGCTCTGTTTCCTCAGGAGAAGCACTCTAATGCCCCAGGTGATGGGTGGGATCCTTGACCTTCTAGGTGTGTCCTTATTCTTCACCTCAGGAGTGGCAGGTCTGGGGGTGAGGCTAGGCCTGGCTTGGTTGAGTGAGTCTGTCCTGAAGCTCCACAAATGCTTTTTGAAGGGGTGAAAGGTCCATTTCCCACCTCTGGAAAAAGGTGCCAGAGAGGGTCTGAATTGGCCTAACTCAAGCAGAAAGTCTGTGTGGAGGTGGGGTTGTCTGAGACCCTCAATCAGGCAGTCAGGAGCAGGCTTTGCTCTTTTCCACCCTCTCCTATTTCACAGTTTCTCCAGGGCCTCTGCCAGCAGGGCCTCAAGCCAGCTGAGTTCCCCAACTGTTGATGCTGCAGGAGGTTTCCCTGCCCAGGATCCTCGCCTGAGCTGTGAGATAGTCTTCCCATGTGTGGAGGGGTACCCATACTGCGCTTTCCCCCCAATCTGCCCCTGTAGGCACCCACACCTTGATAGCCTAATTCACAAATATCCCTTCTATGTCTCTGGGCAATGCAACTGAGACCGTGGTGTATGGAATCTGGTCCAGCACCATTTGTTTTTCTCCTATTGATATGCATTAGCTCCTCTGTCAAAAATTAATTAAAGTACTGTCTTATCATTTTAATGATATTTTAAATCTTTTAGTTGAAGTACGTATTGCTTAATTTTCCTCTCTCCATATATATCTTTTGTCAGTCTTCCTAATATGCACCTATTTAATAAACATTTTTTGTTAAATAGTTAGATAAATATAAGTTGAATTTTCCAATATTCTTAAACCTTGGATTTATAAACCAATTATATAATTATAATTTTTCTGTCTTGCAATTAATAAAATTCTGCTTTTATCAACTCATTTATCCTAGGTAAAATTACCATATCTATAGAAAATAATGCCTATATGCTTTGAGAATTCATTATAAGCCTCTTAGAAAAAACTATTAGAATTTAATAAGGTAGGAAAATGGAAAGATAATATATAAAAGTCTACAGGTTGCCTATTTTCAAACAATAATCAGTCAGAAAGCAGAGTATTGAAAAAGGTATGTTGGTTAAAAACAATGGAAAATGATAAAATAGATGTGAATTTTACAAGTATTACATCAGACAATTTAAAAATCTATAAAGGATTTAAATAACTGAAAAGCTATTCTATGCTTTTGGTAGGAAGATATAATTGCATGGTTATGTCACTTCTCACTAAACTAATCTATACATTCAATACAATCCTAATTAACACACCAAGAAGAATTTGTTGTTATCTATCCATATGCTTCTTTCTTTGCAGTTTTTAGTCTTAGATTTTATTTCTCATACCTATATAAAACTAAATGAAGTTATAAGTCTATCTTGAAAAATATGTAAGAATAACTAAAAATTTTTCTAAGAATGGAGAAAATTAGAAAAATCTAATTTTCTAATAGTCATATCATTTTAAGATATATCATGAATACAAAACAATTTTTAAAATTTTAGCAATAATAATGAATAAGTGTTTATGATGGTGCTAGAAATAAGTTAGGCCAAATAATGAAACAGAGTAAAAGGAAAAGAAACACACTAACACATGGTTGGTTTTAATTTATGATGATGTGGGCATTGGCAATTAGTAGGGAAGATAGGGATAATTCTATAAATTATGCTAGATAAAAGGAAAGATGGGTCTTTCCTTCCTCCCTTAAAACAACATAAATTTTTGATGGGGCAATGATTTAAAGTAAGCATAAAATTTCTAGAAAGAAAGCACTGTGTATTTATTTATAATATTGAAATGAGAAAGGCCTTTCTAAATTAGACATAAAACACAGACACCTTAAAGAAAAAATGATAGATAATATTCACTACATTTTTAAAAATGTAGTGAAAAGAAAAAAAATCTTACCATAAACTAAGTCAAAAGGCACACAAGAAATTGGAAGACAATCTTGCAATATGCACAACAGACACAAAACAAATTTTCCCAATTTTCAAATTGCACATATAAAATTTTGAAGGAAAATCAGCAACAGCTAAAAAGAGTCAGTGTTCAGAAAAAGAAATAAAAATGTGCAATAAATAATGTGATAAGATGTAAAACCCCATTCACACTCATAATTATATAAACATAATTCATTCAACAAAAATTATTGAGTACTTTTCCTATGTCAGGAAAATAGCCATTAGCAAAATAAACCCAGATCCTGGCTCTAATGCAGTTTACATTCTAGTGAGCAAATGGTAGAGAATAATATGAATAAGCACAACATAGTTTATTATATGAGGATTGAGTGCTCTGGAGAAAATAAAGCAGAGAAAGGAGAATGGAAGTTATAAGGGGAAGGAGAGGTTTTGCAATTTTAAATATGGCAACCAGGATGCCCTCCAATAAAGGTAACAATGGGGTACTATATTTCATAATTTCATACCCCAAAGAAACATGTGTAGGTGAAGCAAAAAATATGTTCAAGAATGTTTATAGAATCATTATTTGTAATAGCAACAACCGGGAAAAATCCTATCTACCAAGTCTACCAACACTAGAATAAATAAACATTTTGGTATATTCACACAATGGAATCATATGCACCAATGAATCTGAATGTGCTATAATTACAATAAAGCAATATGTTGGAATCTCAACAACATAATGAAAAGTGCAAAAAAGGTATATAACAGAGCCTCCATTGTGTGGTTCCATTCAGACAAAGTTAAAAACTAGACAAAACTAAAAATAGGTTTATAAGTTAGATAGCAACTACCTTTGAGGAGGAGAGAGAGTCTGATAATTAGGCTGTGTATGGTGATATCTTTAGGATACGGAGAATGTTCTATTTCTTGGCCTGAGTAGGAGTCACACAATCGTTTTCTCATGGACAATTCATTGATCTGTGCAATTGCAACTTAAGCACTTTTCTGTATGTCTGTTATATTTTAGTTTCAAACATAAAAATAGTGATATAATTTTCCCTTTCTGGATGCCCAAGATACTTTCATTATTCTTGACGTTTAAAAACAGAACCAGGATACATCTAGGCATTTTTATCTTTTCATTAACTTTTCCTACTACTCAGTGAGCACTTTGATCTGTACACTTGGGCCTTTCATAGAGCAGGAAAGCTTCTTTATGTTTTTCCTCTCTTCTTTAATAAGAAAGTTACATGTTTCATTGGCTGTCCTTTCTGTGGTCTTCAATACCTACCATATTCTTTTTTATTGTCTTTCCGTCTTTGAATATTTCTTCTGCACTTTGAAACTAATTACCAATTGTCTTTCAAATTATTCATTTGATTTTCAGAATGATCAATTCTCTTCTGAATTTTTATTATTAGTGATTTTCATTCTGAAATTACTTTTTAGTTTCCTAATATAGTAGCCATTAAGGCTGTTCTCACATGTTTAGTTTTCTTTTTGTTTAGATTGCAGAGACTGTACATTTTTCCCTTGAAATCAGTCATGGCCATGTGACTTGGTTTGACTTACGAAATGTGAATGGAAGATAAATGTGGATCTTATATGCAGAGGCTTTAAGAGTCATGAGATATTTGTCATATCCTTATTCATAATCTCTGTGCCTCAATAGTCAGCAGCACTACATATCATGGCTTCTTCATCATCCTGAGTCCTAGAGTGAAAACAATTTGGAACAGAGCCTATTTTTAACCCATGTTAGATATGTGGAATAAGCAAGAAATAAAATCCTCCTGTGAGAAGCCACTGAAATTTTGGAGTTTTTTTGTTATGGCAGCAATATATTACCTATCCTCACTGATATACCATTTATAAACATTTCCACACAATTTCATCTGTTACTGTCATAATATTCCACAATTGCAACCTGTTTCTTCATATTAATTGCTACTATCTGTTTTCATTCATTTGGATCTTTTCATAGACTCAACGTGATGTTTATCTAAGATATACATATCATTAAATAGAGAATGCTCTTGTTCCCCCTCACATCATATCAAGTTATCATTAGAATTCTCAAACATGATAAAAGAGCTGATAAATCTAAATTCACATCAAAATTAAATTATGTAATAACTTGAGAGAAGGGAGCCAAGTTCAGTGTAGTCCCAGCAGAGAGACATTTTCTATGTTCCCTTTCTTTTGTGTTTAGTAAAGCTACTTCACCAGAGGTCCATTTTCTGTATCCAGTTTCTGTTTGGCTGGAGCAGATTCAAGCTGTGCCTATGCTCAGTCCCCTGCCCGCTGCCCACCACATCGGAGAGAAGCCCACATCACACTAGTAATAAGCCCTTGTTTCCCTGTTGAATTTTATGCTTTGTGAGGTTCTCAACCCAAACTCGGTCTTCTTGTTTTGATTTTTGTTATTGAATTTTGTTATTATTGTTATTGAAGTAATACACATGCATGTCAATAAATCACATGGTAAGGCTAGCCTATCATAATTTCCTTACCTCCCCACCCCATACCTGTTCATACTCTTAGTCCCACTCTCCAGGAGCAATCTCTTTAAAATGTTTCTGTTACCTTCAAAATACTAGGTAATATACTAATACCTCTGTCACTTGATTTAAACATTCCAGACAAATATTGACTGATTGCCTAAAAGTAAAAAAAAGAAAAGAAAAGAAAAAATGTTCTGCTAAGTAAACTTTAAACTCACTCCCCTGCTCTTCTCAATGCTTGGTAGGAGAATTTCTTGTGTTTTTTTGATTCATTGTTAGCTTATACTTACTATTTTAAATATGTGTCCCTATATTTGCTTCCACAATTCCTCTTCCCTTCCACTTCTCACTGTCTGTGTGCTATTTTTGTACATTTATACTGGCTTTTTTGTTAATATTTCCATCCTGTTCTGCATCCAACTAAGTCTAGACAACTAAGTCTTGCACAATTTATCCATGGCTTGACTGAATTTGAAAGCCATTAAAACATTATTATATTACTATGAATAAGGGCTAGGATTACAGTCTTTTTCCTATGTGAACAATACCAAAAGTCCTGAGCCACTCAGAAGAGAATGTTAGGAGCATCAAGGAAATGTGAATTTTCTTAAATTTTAACAATTACTTCAAATCAATTGTTACATACAGTTTAGTTTCTTCCTGGGGTTTCATATTGCTTTTCCTTTCATTTTGAATGCCATGCTTTCTCATGCTTCAAGTTGGTGTCATTCCCTTAATCACAGACTCTCTTGTATGGACTCTTCTCTTATCATCAGGGGCCTCCCTCCTGGAGCCCACCATCCTGCTACACTCTAGAACAATTGCCTTTAAGCCTCATGAGTAGCTACCGTCCTGAGATTCCCTTTCATTGTTCTGTTTTCTTGTTCCTGTGTCTTTTTATTTCTTGATCTAGTCCTTCATCTTACCAGTGTACACCCTGAGATAACTTTGCCAAAATGATATTTGGGATGTGTAACTGTTCCTGACATGATGTGGGATCTATTTGTCTCCTCCTCAATATCCTTTCTTCTTGTCTTACTTAGGAACAGAGTCCAACTTTTTCTTTCCTTCCTTCCTTCCTTTAGTCCTTCCTTCCTTCCTTCCTTCCTTCCTTCCTTCCTCCCTTCCTCCTTTCCTCCCTTCCTCCCTTCTTCCCTTCCTCCCTTCCTTCCTCCCTCCCTTCCTTCTTTCCTTCCTCTCTTCCCTCCCTCTTTTTCTTTTCCTTTTTTTTCTTTCTTTCTTTCTTTCTTTTGCTTTTTCTTTGTTCTTTCTTTCTTTTCTTTCTCTTTTCTTTTCTTTCTTTTCTTCTTTTCTTTTCTTTTCTTTTCTTTTCTTCTTTCTTTCTTTTCTTTTCTTTTTGGCTTCAAAGTACCCAAATAAAGATTCTACCTTGCAGCTACTTATGTTCAATAATTTAAGGAAACATTGTTGGGTGCAACTTCAGGGAACATTCCTCAGATGGGTGAAAATACCTGATATGCACTCCACAGACACACATGCAACCTACTTCTAACTGGAATGCAGGCATGATGGGAGGAACTCCAGCAGTCATTTGAAGCATAAGACAATCTTAAGAAAGGAAACCATGCACTAAATATAACAAAATAAAAATGATACAGGGGAGCCTGGGTACCTGATGACAGTATAAAACTGCTATACTAGAACTGTTACAATACAGTGTACTTAAAATATGGCTACCAGCTACTTAAAATGTATTTTACAAGGGAAAGAGAAAACTTATATGCAATTTAATTAACTGCTATTTCAGATCTCAGTTGCTAGCTACTGAATGCAATTACATATTAAAAATGGTGGTAAAATTTCTGGGCTCTGAAACATCTAAAAACATCTCAGTTCCGCTCTTATACTTGGTAAATATTTTTTGTGATTATAGAATTCAAAGTTGAAAATTACTTACTCTCAGTGCTGTAGGCATTTCTCTGTTCTCTTCTAGCAGTCATGGTCACTGTTGAGAATCTGATGCACGTTTGATTTTCATTTCTTTGTGGGAAATTATTTTCTTTCTCTTTGAAAAATGTTAGGACTTCTTAGCTTTTTTTGATGTTTTAAAACTTTACCAGAATGTGTCTGGTTGTGGATTTTTGTTTTGTTTTGTCTTGTTTCTGTTCATTGTACCAGGCACTCAGTAGTATATAACCTAATGATTTTATGTTATTCTGCAACTAAAAGAAAGTGTCTCCTGTTATTTCTTGGATAATGTTCTCACCTCCATTTTCTTTGTTCTGTGTTTCTAGAGTTGTCAAATATTGGACCTCTTGATTTCTTTTTTAGGTTATATCTTTCCCCTCTCATTTCTGGTTCTGCTTTTCTTTCTGGAAGATTTCTTAATATTTTTGAAGTACTTTCCTTGATTTTTTAAAATTTTAGCAATAGTGATTTTAATGCCTAATATCTCATTCTTTTATTATAGCAATGTCTTTTCATAGCATCCCATCCTGCTTTTATGGAATATAATATCTTCTGAAATAGCTGTTTATTGGTGTTTATTGACATTAAAATATTTTCTAGTTCTCATTAACTCTGGGAAAACTTTCTAAAATCTTTTTTGGTTGGTTTATTATGTTCTTTATCTTCTGTGTTCCTAAATTGTGATAGGTGTTTTATAATCTTTGATTGTTTTTACGTAAATGAGACCTAGGTAAGTAGGTGGGTATTTTCTGCTCTTGTTACCATGTATCTCCCTGAGCAGCATGTCCAGCCAGAAGGGTGGGAAGTGAGAGAGTGATGTACGGCAGTCAGACATTGAGCCATCCTAAATTACAGAATGAGGATGGTCCCCAACACCCATATTAAAAAACCTTGACTTTTCCTGGATGCCTATTTAATTACGTTTTAGAAGAGAGTTTCAGAGTTTTGACTCATGGTAAATATCAGCTCGCCTTGACTCTGCAAGCAGGACTATGGAAAGGAGAAAGTGGTGCCAACTTGCAATGATCTCTTAGTGTTTAGTCCTGGTTTTCGTTGTTGCTGCCTTCTGGCGTACTGGTTAACGCTGAGGCCAGACTCTCTCTAGGATTCCACTGAGTCAGTTGGTTCTCCTCTTGTCTGCAGCCATCTTGGTATAATTAAACCAGTCACTTCCTGTCTTTCAAAAACATATTGAAAAATCTCATTGATCAAAATTTCCTATCCAATTGTTTTTCTTCTCTGTTATATATGAATCCTTTTTTGTTCTTTCATTCTTTTATTTTTGTGAATGGAAGTGCATCATCTTGTACTAGATCCTATATTTAAATAGAGCTGATCCATGCCAGTAAAATAGAATCCAAGTGGTTTGTTCCCTGAGTATTTTCCACATTTCCATCCCTCTCTCTTAGTCAATAAACTTTCATTCTGTGCAACAAAAACCCAACAGTTGTTGACTCACTTAATTGAAATATCTAAGGTCACACAAAGCTTTGGGGATGGCTCCACCCCAGGCCTAGGTGCCACCAGTCTCTCAGTCTCTTTGTCTCTCGGGTCAGTATCCTTGTCCTCTGGCTTTACTCTTACGATGCTACAGCAGCTCCAGCTTATGTGAACCCAGGAACAAGTCTCGTCTGGAAGAGAGTTTCCCAGAATTCAGTTGTCCTGTGTGCCTTAGTTTATTTGCATTCCTGTTACAGTCTCTGTGGTAAGAGGATTACAGCGTTCTTTGAAGTATATAGGCTTTGGATGTGAACCCATCTCGGAGCCATTTATATCAGCCAAAGGGATGCAATGCTCTCATTGCCCACTCTAAAACCAGGAGTGGGGTGGCTGAGATTGCTAGTTTCACTGAAAATCAGTTATCCCTTGCTTCCCTTATATATACAACCCTTGGATTTTAATTGGCCTCATGGCTTCATTTCCCATCCTCCGTTAGAGCTAGGCATGTGCTCGTGGTGGTGTTCTGATCCAGAGCACATAAGAAGAAGTGGTATATGCTGTTATAGGGAGGGCAGCAGAGCAACATAGTGATGGAGTTTAGATTTGTAACACCAAAGGGCTTTGTCAGCCCTGGTCTCTTTTCAGTATTAATTTACATGAAAAGTACATTTCAACCTGTTTCAGCTGTTATGCTGTGTTTGCTGTCATTTGCAATTAAGTCCAATCCTTTCAATACAGTTACTGTCAGCTCCATCCCCACCATATAAACTAGCAATGTACATAAGTGGTTCATTGAAAAAAATCAGAGATTCTAAATTTACTCTAAAAGTATGGGGCATTATTGTTGGGCAAGTATTTTAAAAATACAAAAGCTGAGCATGCAGAGTACACAGATAAAATCAAAAGTGAGGGATTCCTCACTCAACTCTTGGTCAAGGACTTGCTTTGTGGAAGGAGGTGCTGTATGGGAGTCCTCAGCTCCAGCGTTCAGTTGACTTTATCTGCGTACACGTGGTAGATATTCCTTGAAATGTCTGCCTCGAGGAAAGCACCCTTCTCTAGTTTCTAGTGCAGATGCCAGGTTTTCCCTATTTCAATACTGTTTGGCATCATAAACTGAAATTCAGCCTCATACCCTTACCCTTACCTGGAAGTCTACAAACCATTTTCTCATAGACTTTTGTAAAGCAATCCAATTATTAAAACCAATTATACTGTTTAAAATAAAAGCCTTTAGAAGCCTGTCAACTACTTTGGTACATATAAAATTTAGAGGAACTTCTTTCCTTTTTAGTTTCTGTAAAGTATAATTAGTTCTCTAGAAACTATTTGGATTTGGGGGAAAGGATGCCACATTTAATTTTTTTTAAAAAAATCAATATTTCTATTTGGAAAACTACAGTAAAAACTTTTATTTATCTTTTAGATTTATTTTTTTCAAAGGAATGTGTTTGCCTTATTATGGCAAATCCTGAAATTAAAAATGCACATTAAAAAAAACCTCATACAGACGAACTTGAAAACAGACCAGGACTATTAAGAAAGCAGGAATTGACATCTGGCTCTCTTGCTCACCGTGGTGTGACCACATAAGAGTAGTTAGAGGACTTGAGATGTTTCATTTCCTGAATCAAACTACTCCAGCTGTCTGTCGTTATCTGTGAGCATAGCCTCCATACTCCTCTGAGCTTCTTTTCGTCAAACCTCTAACCTTAGCTCTCTCTCCCTCTCTGTAATTTTTCCTTTGAATTCCCTATTCTAAAGAAATTAAATTCTCCCACATCTTCAGTTTTCACAGGCCTCTTCCTTTACCTTCTTTCCCCAGCCCTCTCCACACCTCCATGGCTGTGTCACCTCCCCGGCCACGTGCATGTCTTCTCCCTCACTCCACAGTGTCTGTTCTTTAACTCACGGGTACATGACTGGTCCTCAATTCTCTCCTACTCATCCAGTCACTCTGTTCTCTTCTTTGTCCCTTCAGCTTAAAACCCACGGTCCATCACTGTAATCAATATGAACAGACACTAATATTTTCAGTGTAGACAACTCCATTGCTTTATTGAACAAACCTGGAACACACCATCTCTCAATAAATCTGCTGCTTTCTGCTGCTGGGAACTGCACAAATTGATGCCACTAAAACTTTAAGGCTTCCAAACAGAAACAAATTTCACTCCTTTCTAGTGAAAATCCCCCTCCCCCTAGCATGTGTATTAATATTACATAAACATGATTCAAGTCCTGAATTCCATAACCCTTTCATCTGTGTTAGAAGAAAATGGAGGCTGTAATATGGGAATTAGATTCAAGCTCTTCCCCTGACCCTACAAAGTCAACTGCATCTGCAAACATCTCTCCCTCCTTCTCTCTCTTCCATCATAGAAGAAGTAGTATCCACACCCTCCCTATGTGATGTCCTCCATCCTGCTCCTTCCTGAATCTTCAAAGACTTAGATCTATTAGTTATTATCTCCTCTAGGATTTCCAATATCTTCTTGTATCCTGGTTTTTCTTGTTTTGTTTAAACATACTTATCTGCATTAGAACAAATAAATACACCTTTTCTGGCCCTGTATACTTCTTTCTCTACTGCCCTCTCTCTCCTTTCACTGATACACTAATTTCATTGAACGGTTGCCTGCACTCGCTGTTGCCACCTTCTTCCTTCCCACTTATCTTCAACTCACTGATAGAGATTTTGTCCATCCTTCCACCAAAATTGTTCTCACCAAGTCATTAGTGATATCTGCTGTTAAATCCAGTTACTTAATTCCTTTTCTTTCTTGACTTCTACAGAATTTGAAATTACTAATCATTTCCTTTTTCTTGAGACTGCTCATTGGGCCACTTGAAACAATAATTTTATTTGTTTTCTAATAATTGCCTTGCTACTAATGGTCAGATTTCTATAGAGGCTCTCCTCCCTCTCTAGTTATGCCTCTGATGTTGTGGCCAAAGTTCCTCTCTTCATATTTTTCTCTTCTAACTAAACTTGTCTTCTAACCACTTGAGAGTCAGTTAAAAACCAAGGATGTATCAGGAAAATAAACATATGCAATGATTTCTGTACATGATATCAGGGATTTTACCCACTTTCTAATGTTCATCCATGGATCCTGCCTAACATATTTTCCCACATGTTCACATTCACTCTCATGCTTTCAAAAACCACTTACATGCTGTTTACTCAATGTCACTATCTCCAGCCATGACTGCCACCTTCCTAATAAACTCTGTCTGGATATTCTCCCTTGCATCTCTTATTTGTGTCCAAAATGAGACCACCCGATTACTCCCTATAAACTTGATTCTATTCTTACCACTAGAAACTCCATGAGCAAAAGAATCTTGTTCATATTTTTATTTCTCTATCTCTAGCACCCAGAATAGCACTGTCCCTTGTAGGCACCTGATAAGTATAGGCTGAAAGAAAGAATCTTAGGTCAAAAAATAACTCTACTATCCAAACACTTGACAGGCCAGAAACCTGAGTCTACTTTTCCCCCCACAAACCTGAGTCATTTTGCCTCTAACTTTTTAATTTCTTTTTTTTCCAGGTAATACTGTAATAACCTCTTAACTCACTCTGCCCTTACGTCCTCTGATCCATTCTCCTTAATATTGCCGAAGTCATCTTTCTAGAGTGCAAATATGCTTATGTCCCTCTCTTAATTTTTTCCAGTGGTTCTCCAGTGGCTTTTCAGTTAAAGTTCAAATAGCATAGAAAAGAGGCCTTTAATGGTCTTTCTTGCTCATGCTTTCCTTCCATCCATCCCTCGTACTTTCTCCTGGTACAGATTCTGTGCCTGACTTTGCCACATAAACAACTAATCTTGCTTCCCTGGACCTGTCTTGTTCTCTTCAGTTTCAGGCCATTGTTCATGGCATTCTGCCTAGAATATTATTACACTTATTTTGCCTTACTCCAAGCCACAGCTCGGGATTCATTCCCTACCCCGTATCCCTGGCTGCACCGTTCTTCTCACCCTCCAGCCTGGGATAAGAGCCTCTCCTAACTGCTTCCATAGCACCTTGTTCTCACCCTTATCCTAATACCTGTCACATTGGGATACAATTGTTTACAACAGTTACTCCTCCCCAACCCTACTAAAGGTGCAACAACTGCCTCTCATTTATGTTTGTTTTCCTTGTGTTAGTATAGTGCTCGATAAATATACGAGGAGCCAATTAATGCCTCTCTTAGCTTTTGTTCTCTGTATAGTCCGGTTCCCCCAGATGAAACAGTTAATGTTTTGAATTAGTTTAATGAATTTCACTGTCATTTTCCAAATAAGCCTGGGTCATGGAAGAGTTCCCTAATTCAGGAAATGAATAGAATAAATGTGTACGTAGATTGCATGCCGTGGTAATTAAATCATTAGTGCTGAACACTAGTATGGAGACTAAAACACATTAACTTATGTTTTTATTTGTCAGAAACAATAAGTAAAAATGAAACCTTGTAATTATCAATTGTGAATAAAAAGAAGTTTTCTGGGTGGTCTTCCATAAGTCTTAAAGAAAGGAAAGCAAAAGGCAAACATTGACCAGTATTTCTCTGGCATTCTTTAGTACGTAGAATACTGGCATTCCGATACTTGTGCTATTTTTAAGAATCAAGCTGGTAGTATTTTTGTATGTGTGATGTTATTGTTTTAGATATACATCTGAGGTTTTGTTCACCTTTTTTGACTCTCTCTTCTATCTCCCCCTCCTTATCTCTCTCTGCCTCCCATTCCTTCCCCCCCAGGGCTCTGAAATCCTTAGCACAAGCTCTCTCAGCCTGTCTCTACTGCTCTCCTCCTCCAAGTCTTTGCCCTCCTTCCATCTCACTTAGCCCTCTCCACCAAGTAATGCCAGGTCCATGTGGTCAAATGTTTGTGTTGAAATGTATTACATATTTATTTTCACTGATTTTTTAAAAAAATTACATAAATGCTGAACATCTTTGTTATAAAGTACCAATATTACTAGTGGTATTTTAGTATTGCATAAAAATAACAAAATATTTAGTGTTGTCATTTTTCTCTGATATTGAAATCAACAACTCTACCTGAGGACAGACACTGTTACTTCTATGAGTTCTACTCTATGATG
This sequence comes from Lepilemur ruficaudatus, assembly GCA_963574885.1. Lineage (NCBI taxonomy): Eukaryota > Metazoa > Chordata > Mammalia > Primates > Lepilemuridae > Lepilemur > Lepilemur ruficaudatus. The sequence continues at coordinate 15,366 of CAUYRT010027979.1, read as the reverse complement.
GGGCTGGTAGCTGCTCATCCTTTCCTGCAGCCAGAAAGAAGCAGCTGACCATGTCCATCTTTCCCAAGGAGATGTCTGCTTACCAGTGTGGTTTATTGGATACTTGATTTGAGATATGTGCCTTTATAGTGATGGAAATATCCTTGACCCCATCCAGGACACCCTTAAGTAATCAATAAATTAATATTCTTATTTTTAAAAGAAAAATCTCCAATTTATCAGTTCCTTGAAGGTACAAGGAAAAAAAGGAAATTTCCAATAGCTATGAATGGGAGAGTTCAGGGTATAATAATCTAAACCTAACCTAATCTTAACCATCCTAAACCTAATCCCACTGGGGAGATAAGAGAAGGCCCCCTTTAAATCTCTAGAATATACTTTCCTCTTTACAGCTAGAAAGGCTGTAACTGTGTTTGACTGCACATTCTCATAGCTTCGAGGATCAACAGAGTCCAGGGTGTGGAGAGAATAGTGTAAGCATCATTCATTCATTGCATAGGCAAAGTTTTCTCCTGGCCTATTCAACGATTTCACAGCTACTGGTTCAATACAATATAAATCACATATGACATCTCTTCTAAGACAGCAGTATCAGGGTGTGAGTTTGGGCTCCCTAGGAGAGTTGTAAGGGGACCAGAAAGTCCTGAGCTGTGGACCTGAACAGCTGTTTGGTGGTGGCAACAGCAGCTGTCATGAAGAAACGCCTTTCCCCCCAACGTGCTTCTCTTGCTCTCCTGCCCCCTTTCTTGTCAATAGCCAGTCAACATTTATTGATTGTGCAGAGGCTAAGGGCTTATCTTTCTGTGTAAGCTTATCCATCTGTCCCTTTTCTTTTGGCTTACATTGTCTCTCAAGGGCTTTATTTTGTTTTTATAAACATCTTTCTATCTGTCTGCTTCTTCTCACCATATGGCAATTCCGATATGTATCTTTTTTGTTGGGGGGAATGTGAGACAGAAGGAGAGGGTAGCAGTCCCTAATGGAAAAAAGGTTTAGAATACTTTTCATAGGAATGGATGGTTTAGCAAACACTGCTTTCTTCAGCGTAATTTTAATCACATGACTATTAATCTTCTTTTTCAAAAGCAAGGAAGACTGAGATTCATAAAAATAAATGCTATCTACAACCAGTGTCTCCAACTCTCTCTTATCTGTCAGCATTAAACAATTCAGTATGGCTTCTTCCCTCACTGGTCCAATCAAACTACTTTGTCCAAGTCACAAATCGCTTCTGCATGATTCTAAAGAGTATTTTTCAGTTTTATCTTATTAGACCTCTCAGCAGCGTTCAAGACTGTTAATCATGCATCTTTTCAAGAAATATGTGGTTCCTATGACTTCACACTCTCCTAGATTTCCCTGTCTCTTCCGTAACCACATCTTCTCACCTGCCCTGTAAATGTTTGGATTTTCCAGGACTTTTCCCTCACTCATCTCATCTCTTCTCTATTTATTCCTACCTCTAATTTGTCTGATCCAGCTTTATGGTTTTAAATACCGTCTCCTTGCTTGCAATTCCCAAAGTTCTAGCTCTAGCTAACAGTTCCCTTTTTGAGCGCCGGACTTTATATCTGACTGCTTTCTTGACAGCTCTATTTGGATTGAACTTGAATAAAACTAATGCTCACAGAACTCCAATATCTTTTTCTCACTCAGTCTTCCCATCTTAAGAAACTACTGTTCATATCAGAAACACAGGATTCATTCTTGATTTGTTTTCCTTCAATCAATCCTTAAGTGAAATGCTTCAGTAGTAAGATGCATTTACTTCCCAACTACATCACTGATTCACTCTCTCCTGCCCCCTGCATTTTTCACTGTTACCACTCCAGTCTAAATACTGTCTTCTCTAGCTTGGAATATTTCAGCATTTTCTATGTCGTCTTTTCCATTCCTGCCCTCTTCATTTTGTCATCTAAGAAGTATCTATAAAGATCTTTAAAATTAGAATCTCTGAGAATGCTACTGTCTGGTCTATAGTTGTTCAGAGCCTTCCTATTGTAGCTGTCATCAAATTCACCCTCCTTAACTTGCCCTCACACCCCCCAGTGATCTGGACCTGCTGCTGGCTCCCTTCTTATCTTGTGGCCCTCAGTGATTGGTCCTGCAGATGCCCCAGGTTGTTCTTCACATGTGCTGTTTCCTCCTTCTGGGGAGGGCTTCCCTTGGACTCTTCTCATCCTCTGAGTGTCATCTTAAATGTTAATTTTCCAGAAGGGCCTTTCCTGAAAATCCAATCTGCATTAGCTTCTAACCCACTTTCTTCTAGTCTCTATCATATTATTTTCCTTCATACAACTTATGTGTGTGTGTGTGTTTTAACAACCACACATTTGGTTAATAAACATTCATGCAACTAGTGCCTAACAATTTACCTGGCAACAAAAATTCTTGCAGTCCCTACCTTTATAATGATTAAAGAAAGATAGGCCTGATATTGTATTAATACTGATAATGTATATACAGTATGTACGATAAACCAGTGTTAGGTCACAGAAGAAGTTTGGGTAACTGGTATCAAGTATAGAGTAGCTTGAAAATAAAGGAAAAGCAAAGCAGAGAGAGAAAGTAGACAAGAAAGAGGAGGACTACAATGTTGGACAACTCTGAGGACAAAAGGGAAAATAAAGAAGAACAATAATTCACAGAAAATCAAACTCAAGGAATCAAAAAAATAGATTCAGACATATTTTAACATATTAGAACCTCTAACCCAGTGTTTCAGAATAGCTGTAAAGCATCACTACTGAAATAATGCCAACCATTCTGCTCAATCAGTTTATTAAATTCAATATGTATACTATTCAATTTGGATCAAGGTAGATCTGAATTAGGGAAAGTCTCTGGGAATGATTTTGGGGGAAATAATATGCGTTGACGAAATCTCCTCTTTCCATATCTGCTTTAAGTTTCTGAAGGCCCCAGGGCAATGTAGGAATTCTAGGTGTTTGTGGTCAATGTCATGGTAGACTGGCTAATACCCAATCCATATAGCCAAGCAGTTTGGAGTTGAGTCCAGATCTCATGGTGGACCTTTCTTAGCCTAAACCAGTAATGGTCATCCTCAAGATCTTACACCTAAGCACAGGAATTGGCTAAATGAATAAGCATGTAACCTTGTACAGGGTCAATCAAATGCAAATGGAAATTTGGGGGAAATTCTGGAAAATGTTTCCTTATTATTAAATGAGAAACACAGGAGGACATGATATTCTTCTTCTAGATTTTGCTGCATGCAAATATGAGGTCAGAAACTGACTACCACCTAAAGATGAAACCAGTTGAAATATAAGTTTGAATTGATTAATTTATTCCAAATTCAAAAGGCATATATTATTTGCTACCAATTAATTGTAAGACATTGTGTAAATAATTCTAATGACAATTATAGTAACAACAACAACAGAAATGCCAACAATAACAGTGAACATTTACATAGGTCTTACCATGTGCTGGGCACTAAGCTAAGCACCCTTCTGTGTAGAAAGTAGGTAACATTGGTTTGTCAGTATTACTGATAAGGAAACCAAGGCACAAAGAGGTGAAGTGACTTGTCTAAGGTCATGCTGCCATTAAGTGGAAGACAGTGTTTTCAAAATGACAATCATACTATAGAAGCTGGGGCTTTTAAGCATTAACCTAAACTGCCAGTTATTGTGGGGCTATAAATTGAAGGAGACGATGAAAAATTGATTTTGCGTTCAAAAAGCTTACAGATTCTCGTGCTCTCTTTAAGTTCAGCCAGCAATAAGTATACTTGCTTCCATTTTTAAATATAGTAGAGACAATGTCTGTATAATTTCACGCACTCCACAATATTTTTGTGACAGTTGGTGATTTCTTATTGATTGCATAGTCAATGTAACTTTTTACATTTACGCTACCCAAAACCACTTATCTTCAAACTACATTAAAATAATAAAGAACATGCACCACGATAAGCATAAGTATCTCTAGGGGATTAAATATTTCATCACTAATTTTACCTTATAAGAGGATGATATATGCTTCATTTAAAGTTTTCATTATTGTAAAAAATCCTCATTCTTATTATTCCATAGACATATGAAGCAGTTTTTGCCACATAAGCCTTAAGTTTCCTCTAAGAACCAGTAAGAAAGAGATTGTTTTCTAGGTCTGCATAATGCATGGTTAAATTATTAGCCATAAAATCATTCAAGGAAACCTCATGTGTGACAGTGTATGCGTATAGACTGCAAAATATCAAAAATGACTCTATTTCATATGCTAACAGGACTAGTCCATCATTTTAACTTGGGATGTTACATAGATTTAAGTCTTTTAGACCTAAGTGAAGAAAGGCAATGCATTAAAACTCCCCTCAAGCTTCCCTTCAGACACTTTGAATATGTCCTGCCTGTCAACTTTGAGAATAGATGCAAATATGCAATTTCCTCAGCTGCAGTAAACATTTAAAGACTTTGGTCTTCTGCTCACAGAGGCTTTCCAAGCTGCTCTGTCAAATCTGTTAATGTAGAAGAATGAAGTCAAGAAGAAAAACTGATAAGACCTGAGACCAAGTCTGAGATGAAAAAGAAAAGACAGGAGTTAAGAGAGGCAATGACTACAGATTAATCTATCATCATCCACAAAAATGGAGTCATTCACATACAAGGACCAAGAACCAAAGTTCTCCTCAAATGAGCGAAAATATACTAGCCATTTTGCACAATCCCAAGAGAAGAGATTTTACATACTGATACTAGTTCTTAATAATACTACTCTTCCACCTGTGATTGATGTAAAAGAGATATATTTTTGGAAAGCTCAAAGAGGTTTTTAGAAGTATAGGAATATTTAAGAATAAATTGTGATTTGTGGAGAGGATATTTGTTAAATATTAATGCTATTAGTTTATTTTAAGTCTTGTTTGTATCTGTAACAGCCTCTCTGCACAATTAACTTAGCCAGTTTATCGTATATGGGGCCAAATATTAGCTTCCTATCTGGCTCTCCTTGTCTGAACCCCACTACTCACCACCACTGAGAACATTTAATTCCTACTTGTTGCAGTTCATATGTCAGACTCAGAAGCCATAATAGCTTTTGATCCTATTATTGATACTTTCAGCTATTTGATTTGGGGCAGGTTTAATTTCAAGAAGCATCAGTTTCCTTACCTATAAAATGCCTACCTCCTTTACAGTGTTGCAGAGAAGAGTCTCTGAACTAAATATGTGAAAACACATGGACATTTGTTAGGCCCTCAAAGAATTTTGTTATTTCTTCCTTTCCTTCTTCCTTTTGTCTTACAAACTTTGGGAACCACCTTGGTTTTTGAGTGGTAAACATATGAGGAAGGTAACATATTTTATAATATTTTCCATTTATGTATTGTGATTATTGCTATACATGTACTCACCCATTTAATCATTCAAATAACCCCTGAAGTAGGTATTGGTATCCCTATGTTATATATCAGAAAAATGAGGTTCAAAAAGTTCTACTAATTTGTCCGAGACCATGTATTTATCTAACAATATTTGCTGAGTGTTTACTGTGTTCTAGTCAGTAAGCCAGGGCCATCCACACAAAGATGACTTTGCTAGGTTTGCTGCCCTCTGCGAGGTCCCAGTGTGGTGAAAGAGAAGGGGCAACAGATAGCAGTAATACACTCTATTAGAGGCCAAGGCCAGAAGAACAAAGCCCTCTGGCTCTTTTTGTTAACACCAGCCTGACTCTTGTGTTCAGTAATATTCTATCAGACTAACTCTCACCTACTCTTATGGTGGAACTGGGATCCTGCTTTTTCCTCTGGGATTCACACCCTCCTTGGAGGTTTCTCTTCTCAGAATAGTGTATCTTTCCAAAATACAATGCCACACCTTCACCTTCCCTGCAACACATCACCGGGTTTCATCTCTTTCCCTGGACTCACTCAATGGAAATATCCATTGAGAACTTTTTCTATGCTAGGACTTATATGATGCTCTAAGTATAAAAAGATTGTTTAAAAATTGCTGCTCTTGACAAATTTGGAGTATAATAAAAGAAGACTGCCATTGAACAGATAAGAAGAGTAAAATATCATAGATGCTGAGATAGAAGTCTGTAAAAGATGAAGTGAAAAAAACAAATAAAAAAGCTTGGTCCATATTATCTGCTTGGTGTCAGGGGGGTTAAGGTAAAAGATAAAGCATTCAGTTTTAATAAGTCGTGATTGAGTTGATTGTGGCACAGACACAGGGTCATTTCCTTGAACTCAGGGGAAATATCTTGCTTGGAAATAATAGTTTTTAGAGTCAAAAATGTATATGGTTATCATTTGAAGATATGAAAAAGTGGATTACACAGGGAGAATGTAAAGAATGAAAAGAAAAAGGGCCCAAAGAAAGCAGAACCTGGAGAAACAGCAGAGTTAAGGAACAGGAAGAAGGTGGGCAAGGACAAAGACCAGCCCTCACAGAGACACTGTCATCCACAATGGAAAGTTGGTCTACATCCTTGCAGCCAGCTTTATAACAAAAGCATATGCCGGGATTAATAACAAAACTGTTAGGAAAATTCACTGAATTGGTAGGTAGCTCTAATCAGGAAATTTTAATAGAATTTTTATTAAAACAAATGAGAAAAAAAGATGAATGAAAAAGAAAGCAAATGAAATAAACACATGAATTTGAGACCTCAACTCATGTCCTAGTGTTCCATAAGAGATTTAGTGTATGTGGCAAATAGTGACGTTTTTATCTTAAGGTGGGATCTTCAAAAGCTTTAGAAATATTATTAGATTTATCTAACTATATAGCTATAACTATTATCATTTTAGAACCTTACTCATACAATTACCCTTTTTATCCTTTCAAACCATCAGCATATTATAATACTATGGTCATTATTGATTGGTTTAATTCTATTCTCAATTCATTTTAAATAAATGCTCTAATCTTAAAAGAAAAAATTATGCATTATATTTCTTATCTGTCAGTAATTAAAACAAATAATCTAATAATTACATTTTTGCTATATATGTATGTTTTTAAATTTGGAAACTTATGCATAAAGGAAAAAATATTCTTGCTTCTACCTTTTTATCAAGACCTAGCCTTTGAGAGAGAATTGCAAGAAACAGGCCATTAGGTATTTTGAAGATTGCTTAATGTAGCAGTTTGCAGGGTCTTATATTAAGATCATAAGTACCAAAGGATATTACTGGGGGTGGGGAGAAAGTATAGCTTGTATAAAATAGGTTTGGAACACCCTTTGTTAGATTAAAGAGAGTTCTTTTTGGTAGGACTTCTCAGAGCCTTTAATGGGCTTGTGTTCATGGCAAATGCTTTAGGAAAAACTGTCTTAAATGTCCTGATCAGAGGATCAGAAAAGACATATCAAAAAACATGGCAGGGACCAACATGGATGTGACAAGTAGTGGCATGAAAGAAGAAAGAAGATGAAGATAAATCTTACTGCATTACAAATGGAGCTTATTTCAGACTTTCAAGAACATTGCTACCTGTTTCACCAAATGTCTCTCAAAGTCCACTTCCCCTTCGAAGTGGAAAGACCTGGTCTCTTCGTTGCCACTTTATCTCCAGTGCCTAGAACAGTATCTGTCATAGAGAAAGTGCTCAAAAATTATTTATTAAATAAAATGAATAATAAATAAATTGCAGTAAAACATAATAACTTAAATTATATTATATGGAGACTCCAATATATGGCCCACTTGTAAAAATTCAGACTCCCAGGTGTTTCCTAATCCTGTCTGTATTCTGAGAGATTACACCTAAGGGATTTTCCACAGGAAAAGTTTGCACAGCCTTGGCAACCTGCCATTGCACATGAATGCATAGTCAAGAATGGTTATTAATGGGAAAACAATAAGATTTGAAAGGAGGCTCACTGTTCTTTGCAGAGTGTCTTCTTGCTTATTAAAGAATGTTTATTTTAAGCTTAACCCTAAAACTTGGATTGCTATATTAATATTGCCTCACGTTTGTAAAATAGTTTTCAAGTCTCTTCCAAATTCATTAGCTCCATTAATCATGAAAAAGATGACAAAGTAGCTTATCGTACAAAGATGGGAAAAAGGCAAATAAGATGAATGATTTGCCCAAGGTCACAGAATTATTTTAGGGAAGATCCAGGATTAAAACCTAGGTCTTCCAACTTTTATTCATTATTACATACAGAAGAGTAAACACTAATTCCATCTGGTTAAAGAAATTCCTCAACTTGTAATGGAGTGGAAATTTTCTTTTTAAAATAACCTCTATTTAAGAAGAAGTCTACATGACTGATTCTCTTAAAATAATAAAACAATCATAAGACCACATAAAAGTCATCTAAAAAGCTGGGTGAAGAGAAGATCAAAGACGCTTATGTAAGGACAAGATAGAAGCCAAGCTTCAAAATTCAAAGCTTTTGTGAGCTCTAATCATTTTGCTCGCATTCATAAAATCTTAAACATTTTCTCTCTACTTTTTGATGTATAATATTCAATCAATTGTAATAGAATAGGAGTGGATAGTGTTGTAATGGCCCCTAAGCATGAAAGTGAAACCATGGCCCATGTACAGCACTGCCGCCCAGAGGTGAGAGTCAGCCTGTTCCTTCACGTCCAGATGCTTATGGAAAAGATAAATGGCCTTGTGACAGACTGGTGCCATTTGCATTCCTTTTCTTCTAAGTTAATTGACATAGAAGATTTTTTTTTCTTTTTTCCACTCTAAAGTCAAAGGCACTAGATTCACTGCTAGGATATATATGTGTGTGTTCTGTTTCAGTGGAATTATAATTTCCATTATAAATATGTGTAGTATATATGTAATAGATACTAAAGACATGAAAGACCTTGCTGTGGCTTCCTGGGGAGGAGCAATTGCCCAGTTTATTGAGATTTTGTATCGCAGGTGGGGCTAAATCTTCATTACTGACCTGCTTCTTATGCTACTGCACACTAGCCCAGAGAGTTGGCATTAAAACTCTGTGTGATTTAAAAATCAATAAGTCCTTTCAAATTGTACATTTTGACAGATAAAAAGAATACAGAAATATCCACAAACTACTTAGCTAGTGAATTGTGAACATATAACAGTAAAATAAAAATCAAAGAAGGTATTTTTTTTCCAAAGATTTGATTGTATACAACTACTTTCTCAATTTTTTCTGGTGTATATTTATGAGATTAAATAGAAAAAAGAGAAAACCATGTGTGGCAGTGATCAAACAGCTAAATTACAAGCTCCTGTTAAGCAAACATTTTGTTGCAGCAAAAGAGCTTTACATTTCAAATTCCATAAATGAGGGAAGGGCAGCTTTTGATGATAAGAAATGAAAAAAGGTAGAAGACGGAACATTTGCATGATAGCAGAGGGTATACAAAGTATTCATTTTTCTACCCTTAATGCAAGAAAAACCATAAAAACCACCTGCCACTGAAGCCCCAGAATGTTTTCACATGGAACACTGGGTTTTTATAGAGAACAGAGAGTCACATCTCCAAAATTTTCTTTCTTGCAGCATTTATATAACAGCAATTAGGAATAGGCATCAAAATATGTTCTAAGTTGTGGTAGTGTCAGCAGAACATATCTATATTTATACTCATATTACCGAACACCGAATCATTACTTAGAGCATCCTATAGAAATTATATCCCTTTGGTCATAAAGAAATGATTGGTTCATCATGTGCCACTATGGGATCTAGGACTGGAACATTTAAATAAGAGAACACACAGAACAAAGATAGTGAATGAGCAGGAGAGGGACAGAGAGATTCAGTCAATTACCATCATGTTGGGGTGGGGTGGTAATTACCACCAAAAGGAATAGCAGTTGTTCTGCATATCATTTATATTTTCATACATATATGTGGCATTCCATAGGGAGTATTAAGTTCATCTTGATTCATCCCTTTTTCTGTCTTTTCAAGGCTCCTAATTGAACAAGTTCCTGTCAAGATTTATTAAAGAAAAGTATTGTTTGCTAAATAAAAGGCAGATCTAGCCAACATTGTTATTTTTATCCTAGTACCCTGAGTGAAAAATCACATCAGCATATCACTTAGAGAATGGTGTCTAAACACAGCCTACTATTACGTGTATGACTTCACTCCAATCCAAAGCACTCTGGGAACTCTAAAATGTCACAGACTCTTGCATCATGCATCAGAAAGGCAGTATGTTACAGCGAAACCATTCTTAGCTCTACAGAAGTCATGACTCCCAGTCCAGCCCCTCACTCATCAGTTATGTCATTATGAGAATCTGATACTTTTCTTATCTGTAAGAAGAGAAGATAATGATTCTGTCTATCTTCTAGGACCACAGAGAGCATTGACTGAAATAATGCATGCAACTACTATTATTTTTGTTATTATCAACATCAGTAATGACACATTGTATAGCATTTTACAGTTTACAAAGTAATTTCAATTGCTTTATCCTGTTTGATTCTCACAGCAACCTTCTGAAACAGGTTTTATTGTCTCTATTTTTCAGGTGAGGAAATTGAGCCAAAGAGGTCAGCCCATGTGTCATATGAAATGCTAGAACTAAAATTCTGATTTTCGTATGCTCCACATCACTGCCCACTACACCAAATCATTTTCATTATAAATATTCTGCTTTCATTCTGTTTTACAGAGTCAACAAGGTATGCTAGTCATTCCACATCTACTTGAATAAATCTAGCCTTGGGTATATTCTCTTCTTTTAAGGAACTCATTCTGTATTTCAATACTCTTGTTTTTGGAAAAGTATTTCTTTCTCTTGATCCAGAATCCAACTCTTTATAATTTCCACTTATTATTTTTCTATTCCTGCTCTCTAAGAATGTGCAAATAAATGAAATTGCTTTTCAACTGAATGACTTTTAAGTTACTCTTGTCTTATCTCCTTTCTCGAAACTAATTCTTCTAAAATACTTAGAGTGTAAAGTTCCTAGTCCCCTCATCATTGTGATGTTCCTAACTCTGGAAATACATTAGCTGTGAAAGACATCTTTCTTCTTGTGTCTAGTACAGTGCTTATAATATTGTACTTGACCTAATGCGCATCTCTGTCTCCTATTAGATTATGTGCACGGGATCATGATACACATTTTTTTGTTTCCCTGAGACCTAACATACATCTTGAAACATGAAAACTTCTGAGTGTAACATTTTTGAATTAGTAAACTAAAATGCTAATTGAATTTAACACTAAGCAGCTTCCAAAAAGTTGATATTTATTCATAGAAATTCAATTTGTAGAGTAAAATAAGCTACAGTTCAACATGATCATTTCTTCAGTCAATGCTACAGTGTAATGAAGAGCTCTTGATGTTCAAAGACAGGGAGACACTGTCTTCAAAGCTGATGATAGAGTCTAAAGAGACTTCACAAGAGACATGACAGGTAATCAATCTTTTAGTCTGGAACTGAAAGGACAAGTATGCTTCTATATATGGCAGAAGTAGTAAGAGATTAATGCTACAAAACACATTGGGATCATATCATGGAAGGTGTTGGACATCACAAGACGCCAGGATTTCAGCTCCTAGACAACAGTGACCAGCAAAAATTTCTAAACATAAAAGTTGCATGATCATATGTATACTTTAGAATATGACCCAGGAAGCTAAAAATCCCCTTATGATAAGTGTTTTCCAGTTTCTCTGAAGAAAGATGATGAACACCTGAATGATAGCACCAGCTTCTGAAAGTGGAGCAGAGGTGAAAGGCATGGACGTGAGGGAGGAAAGTGGCACATTTAGGGTGTGCGTAAGTCCCCCAGAAGACCAAGGACATGCACCACGGAATGGAAGGACTTTATTAATTCATTCATTTATTCATTCAACAAATAATTATTAAATGTTTATTATATATGGTCCCTGTCTTTATGAAGCTTACAGTGTAATGGGGAAAGGATACAATTTAAAAGGAATAAAAGTAGAGTGAGATCAGTTACAAACAGGGCCAGTTTCCCAGACACTGGGCTGGTACAGTCACACGGGGCCATATGCTCAGGAAAGCCAGGCTCTTGAATGTCTTGTGGTCATTGTGTTGAAATGTTTAATAATTTTATCTTTCAGTTTGTGTTTTGGAAATAAAATCCAACAGGACAATGGAGATTGTGTCTGGAGCCTGGATCCCCGGCTCTGGCTCAGTCCCACTTTTCACTGCCTAGCCCACCTCTCCAGGAGGCCTTGCCTGGCCTTTCCCTCTCTGCCCCAACACGCCAGTGGCAACTGGGTCTCAGCAGCAAACAAGAGCCTCTGGGTATGAGCGCAAGGACAGTCAATGGTGCAGGTCCCCATAGCATTGTGCAGGGGTGAGGGTGCAACTGGGAGCAGCAGGCATTGTCTCTGCCCCCAAGTGGCAGTGCCATAGCAGATTTGGTGGGAGACTTGGTGGCTGCCTCACATCCACCCTCCATCACGCATGCCCCAGCAGAGAGATTGCAATTCCTCTGGGATTGCCTGCCTACCATGTGTAGAGGTGGTGGCCCATGCAAAGGGGAAATTGGTTTCCTCTGCTGCAGCCAGGTGGTGCATTTCCATTTTGCATTAGGATCTTTTTTATTATTATTATTATTTTTATTTCAGCATATTATGGGGGTACAAATGGTAAGGTTACATATATTGCCCTTGCCCCCTCCCCCCTCAAGTCAGAGCTCAAGCATGACCATTCCTCATATGGTGCACATTGCACTCATTATGTATGTATATACCCATCCCCTCCACCCCTCCCATCTGCCCCACTCCTGATAGTTGTTGTTCCTATGTGTCCTCTTAGATGTTGATCAGTGAAACCAATTTGCTGGTGAGTACATGTGGTGCTTGTTTATCCATTCTTGGGATACTTCACTTAGTAGAATAGGTTCCAGCTCTATCCAGGAAAATGCAAGAGGTGCTACATCACCATTGTTTCTTATAGCTGAATAGTACTCCATGGTATACATATACCACATTTTATTAATCCACTCGTGTATTGATGGGCACTTGGGTTGTTTCCACAACTTTGCAATTGTGAATTGTGCTGCTATAAATATTAGAGTGCAAGTGTCTTTTTTATGGAGTGTCTTTTGTTCTTTTGGGTAGATGCCCAGTAATGGGATTGCTGGATCAAATGGTAGATCTACTTGTATCGCTTTTAGGTATCTCCATATTGCTTTCCACAGGGGTTGCACTAGTTTTCAGTCCCACCAGCAGTGTAGGAGTGTTCCTATCTCTCCGCATCCACGCCAACATTTATTGTTTTGTGACTTTTTAATAAAGGCCATTCTCACTGGAGATAAGTGATATCTCATTGCGGTTTTGATTTGCATTTCCCTGATGATTAGAGATGTTGAGCATTTTTTTCATATGTTTGTTGGCCATTATTCTGTCTTCTTTTGAAAAGTTTCTGTTCATGTCCTTTGCCCACTTTTTGATAGAGTTGTTTGATTTTTTCTTGCTAATTTTCCTAAGTTCTAAATAGATTCTAGTTATCAGCCCCTTATCAGATGTGTAGCATGCGAAAATTTTCTCCCATTCTGTAGGTTGTCTGTTTGCTCTCGTGACAAAAACAGTAGAATCTTTACATGTTGGGACTAACTACTATCTAGTCAACCAGAAACGATGCTACTGTAATCTCAATCACAGGTCAATAAGCTTTTTCTGCAGAGGGTCATATGGTACGTATTTTCAGCTCTGGGTCTCTGTTGCAATTAAATAACTCTGTCACGGTAGTGTGAAAGCAGCCATAGATATAAATAAATGGGAGTGTCCCAATAAAACTTTATTTATAAAAATTGATGGGGGGATATGGTTTTTGGCCTGTAGGCTGTAGTTTGCTAACCCCTGATCTAAATCACACACCCGTGGCCAACGCAAACTATAGTCTCATCCTGGTGAAATCACACTTACTGCGGCCTTCACACTTCCCATTGACTTATTTGGGGGATGTAAAAAAATAAACAGGGAGAGATATTTACTACTTTGTAAATAGGACTCTACTACACCTATTAAGAAAATTGACATTATCCAAATTCTCCTGTCTAAAGGCACTTGCTCTATGGATATTGGCAACTGATGCAAATGCCACTCAAAAGAGATATGCATTTAGATTTTTTCCTTTTATTTTTTTTCTTTTATTGGGTATGTTAAGTAATTTAGATAGAAAGTTTCTTTATTCTTTTATTTGCAGCTTAGATAGTGTCTTTTATTTAACCTCCTTGACATTCAATGGCACTTGCCTAGCCAAGATGGGTTGGAGAAATGCTACTGATTTATAGTAAATCATAGAAACGTCAAGCTATACAGGGCTTAAAATCATAGCTACTTTGTAATGAGCATCTACAATGTGCCAAATATTATGCCAGGGACCATCATATACTACCTCATCTATCTTTACTGCATCTTACAGATGAGGAGACCAAGGCTCAAATACATGAATTGAATTGCCCAAGATTCTAAAGAGGCAGATTTGGGACTCAGATGAGGTCTCCTGACTCACTCTAACATGCTCTGTGCACCAAAATGACAAGATGTCACATTGTTCTTCATTTACCAGATTTTCCTGATTCCTGGCCACAAAATGGATATCAGTGCTTTTGCTCTCATTAAACACTAAAAAGAGCACCTTTAATTAACGTTCAAGGTAAGTGTATTTTGGGAAGCCATAGTGAACTGTATTGAGGCAAGGGTCCTGGGGACAGGTGTAGCACTAATGCCAATAACCCAGCATCTCCTGGCTGTCCTGTGTGCTGCTCACACTGGTCCTTCCATGTAAAGTTTACATAATGTTATTGTGGAAGCCACAAGTGAAGAAACCAAGGGAGATCAAAGGACACCTAAGCTTGAGGAACAGGCTGGAGAAGATGGTACTCACTCTCAGTTGCAGAAAAGAGTTTGAAATACTCCAGACAGAGCATGTGGATGTACTGCCCAGACCCAACTAACCAAGTCAGCCAGACATACCAGGACAGCTGCTGGATGATTATCTAGAAAGAGGGTTAGGAAGACATGAACTTCTAGAATTCCAAATAAAAGGTTTCCAAATATTGGCTCAACATAACTTTCTCATTCCCTACGATTCTGGTATCTGCAAGGAATTTGAGGAAAATATGTGACACCAGGGTTCCAAATGGATCAGGTGACAACCAGTCAGAAAACTGAGTAGATGAAGTTACCTACAGGTAACTCACAGTAAACAAGTCCTGGGTGTCTTCATGGAAAACTGCACCCAAAGCAAATATTTGAAAGCAATATTTTAAAAGGGAAAAAGAAAAATGTAAAACCCTGTTTTGTTTTGTTTTGTGTGTGTGTGTGTGTACGTCTCACACCAAGAAACTTCAAATGTCTGAACCTGAAACCAGAAAGTAGAGAGAGCTGGAATCTTGATAGTGCATTGTATGCTGGGAGGTAAATTTGCTAGACATAA